>BMAU01009476.1:0-16077 GCA_019973935.1 Trichonephila clavipes | reverse complement strand
ATATATAAAACAACCGAAATTATCAATTGAAAAATTGAAATATATGAATCCTATAATACCAAAACACTTCGGAATATCAATGGCTATTATAAAAGATAATATTCCATCGTTTTCAAACAAAATTAAAAAAATTATAAAATAAAATAAAAATTTATAAAATATCCAAGTGCAATTTCGGACTTAGGACCGATAAGTGAGGTTAAACTAGTTTGATGCGCCAACCTTCCCCTATTGCAACTTGGTAAAGTTAATTGGAAAATATCCAAATTTCAAAAAAAAAATTAAATTAAAAGTTAAAATTAAATCATTATACTTTAAATTAAAAAGTTAAAATTAAATCATTATACTTGAAAAATAAAACTATTCGCCATCGCATTCTGAAAGATATTACAATATTAAAATTTAAAAACAATTTAGTGCATAATATAAGTGAACCATCAAACGCCCAAGATGATGCACCCATCTTTAAAATAGTTGTATTGGTAGAAAAAATAAATATTTGAGATCCAAAGTTCAAATCAAAAAATATTTGAGATCCAAAAGTACAAATTAAAAAATATCTAAAATCAAAAAGTTCAAACTAAAAAATCCGAAAGTTCAAACTAAAAAATCTGAAAGTTCAAGCTAAAAAATCTGAAAGTGCAAGCTAAAAAATCTGAAAGTTCAAACTAAAAATTTGAAAGTTCAAACTAAAAATTTCTAAAAACCGAATGTTCACATTAAAAACACAGTATATTCTGGAAATGAATAGAGTAAATCATTAAAAAACTCACCAAAGTATCCCATCAAGAATACGATCCATTTCTTATAGCACGACTTTTCATATTTAATATATCAATTACGACTTCATATTTTGCTCATAACATCTAACCAATGCCATGTCATTCAAACGATTCTTGATCCAACACTAGAGTTTGACCACTTGGCATTAGATGCAAACCAGACAACATGTAAAAAACTTGCTTGATTGATTGGTCAGAAATGTATGATTGGACATAAATGTTTAATTGGTAATAAATAATTTTAAAGAGTAGTCGTGTAAATATTGTTCTAAGTGTGTGTGTATTAAAATGTATCCTGTGTGTGGGATGCACATATTCTTCGCAGCTGGACCACTAACAAGCTGACTTTGTGGACCTAATGTTGTGTGGTGGATTTGTGCATTTACACGAGCTTAAAAATACCTTTAAGAAATATTTCTGATCTATATATTTTCTCAGGAAGTTGATGGGATAATCATTTTGTATGAAACATAATATAAATTTCTGGATATTTTTGAATTTATCGATATTGTGCGTAGTTAAATTATTATTTCTCATCAGAAAATTTAAAATTATATTTCTAAATACTGATATATGTGTAGACAACTATTGAAGTTTGGTATCTTTATGACATTGAATTTAAATGCTTCCCTTTTATCATAAATATTGCTATATAATTTGTTGTCAATAATAGTTAAATCCAAATCTAAAAATTCAACTTTGTTTGAGTAAAAATTCGTCTGTATTAATTTTAGGTATTCTGGATAAAAATTAATGTTAGGTTTAAATTCCCTATCATGACCTATAACAATTAAGTCATCTGTGTATCTTAATAAGAGGCAAGAGGGTTCCTTTATTCGAATTGATTCATAATGGTGTAAATACAGGTTAGCGAGACTATTACTGGCTGGGCCACCCTGAGGCAATCCTTTGATTTGTTTATAAAGTTTGTTATCAAAAATAATGAAGTTCTCCTCTATAACAAAACGAATAAGTGTATTGAACTTTTCAAAACTAATGTAATTATTCAAATCATATTTCTCATATGCATCTGAAAGTACCTGAATTATATCTTCTATTTTAATGGAATTAAATAAATCTTAGAAATCGAACCCATTCACAGAAAATACCTCTTGTTGATCAACTTTCTTTATTACATCATGGCTGTTTTTTATAATAGAAGTATCCTTAAATTTGTCTATTGTATCTTGTAATATGGTCTGTAAAATTCACCCGATTTTGATATATAGGTATTGAACCCATTTGTTACACTGCGAAATTTGATTGGATTCTTATGAAATTTAGGAGTCAGAAATATATGGGGATATATAATTTTATTGCTAGAAATATTTAATTGTTTACCAAATGCCAATAATCTGTTGTTAATTTCTTTCATACTAAATTTACTTACATCATATGCATTATTATTTTGTATATGATCATTTATTAATTTACTATAATAATATTTACACATAATTGCATAATTTCCTGGGACTTTATCTTTATAAACAATCACAAAGTGTTTTTGTAATTTTTCTATTGGTCCCTTAATTTTTCTATAGCAATCTTCATTTTTTGTTCTAAAATTAAAATTCATTAAGTCCTTGAGGACATGAAAACCATATTCTTTTAAAGCCTGAGTAGGTAAATTATATTTAATTGCAACATTTAGAATAAATTTATTAATGTCTTCTGATAGTTGTTTCCTCACATTTAAATTGCTGTTTGAAATTGTCAATCGATAACCAGTACCTTTGCTCATAATTTCTCTTAATTTCTGATCCTGTACTATTTCTAAGTTGCCAGTTATTACGTGCCCATGATATTCGTCTACGTAATTCTTGTATTCATTGCAACCACATTCTTTTTTATCTACCAATTCCTTAATACTATTATAGTTAAAAATTGATCTACTAATTTTTTTATTATACTTGAACGCTCGTTTTATTAACATATTTTTCATCGGGAATAAATTCATGTGTTTCCCAAATATTTCAGAAAATTGTATCCCATTATATGATTTATTCATGTATAGAAAAGTACAATATTCTATATTATAAACCTCCTTAGAGTCTATTTTTATTTTTAATCTGTTTGTAATATATTTGCATAAATCCATTGCCAAGTGTGATCCATGATTATCTTTTAATCTAATACTTTTTAATAAATTTAAAACTATTATTATTTCCTTTTTTAAGTCCAAATAAAAAAAAATTTATTTTCCAACACTAAAACTATTCTCAAAGTCTTGTAATAAATTATTTACTTCTTTTTAACTGTATCTATATCTCTATTTTTTCTCTTTTTGCGTCCACCCTTACCAACCCTTTTTCTCTTATTACTATTATTTCTACTATTATAAATAGATTCTTTATCATTTTGTTTCACTGTATGTATTAAATTTTTATTATTCCATATTACATTCAATCCGCAAGGATACATAGCCTTATAAATACCGATGTAAACGTTTTCATACCATAGTCTATTTATCTCATTTGGAACAATTTTAATAGATATATATGTATAAAATTACAGTAACACGTGCGGAAGGATTTCCCGCGCGATGCGTACACCAGCAGATCCAAAGCCTTACTCAATCAACTCCCAGGTTTCCTACCAGGAGGAAACTAAACTGTTACTGTGTCTGGTTGCACCATCTAGAGGTCATTACAATAAATAAGTAATAAATATTGTCATTTGTTACAAAAGTTAAATGTAAAATTGATAGTTATTACAACTAAGGGAGCTTTTACCTCTTGTAACATTTTTAATGATTTTTGTATTGTTTAAGCTGCATTCGCAATCTATCGAACTTAATATATTTTTAAGCAATAATTATCTTTACTAAAAGTAATAATTTTAAAGCAAAAAACTAAACTACTTAGAAATTATTGCATAATGTTTTGTTTTAAAATGTTATTAAATTATATTGCATGCAGTGTTTATTTTTTTGTACTTGAATTTTGAATAAAACCAGGAAGTATAAAATTGCGTTATGAAGGTTTTTTGCATGCTATAGGATATTCTAGAATTAATTTGATGTCTCATGAAATTTATTTAAAAGATTTTTAATAAGTTTAATAAATGATTTAATTCCAAACTTAGGCATTAAAAACACAAATATTAAGCGTTGAAAATATTACTCCACGTTAGTTAAACTCATAACATTATTCACCTCACTTGAAAAGAAACAATTTATATGTAAATGACTTGTAAACAAACAATCTGTAATTCTTTTAATGTAATTATTTGATTAGGAAAACGTCGTTTATCCAAAGGATTTTTATCTTTTCGTTTTCATAAGCATAACATCCCTTAAGAATAAGATTATTTCTTTTGTTAGTAGCATAATTATTCAATATGACATTAAATTAAAACATTTAATTAAATGGATATTTTGTTAAAAAACGTGTGCCTCATTTCTTTAACTGTTAATTTTATGTGAAACATCTTCCAGTTCTCAAGAATTTCATTTCCAAAGTAATTGTGCTTCTGAATGAAAAATGCCGATATGTCCAGATGTTTATTTAAGTAAATTTATTGAAAACGCTCACGGAAAAGATTAAGTAATAGAAAAGAAAATAATTCAATAAGTACATTTTTCGGATAAATGATTTCTTCCAAAGTGTCCCAAGCAGAAGACAATTTTCTAGAAGATAATCTGATAGCATGGATATCATTTGTTTCCCGTTATACAAATAAAATAACATTATTTTATAGAATTAAAAAAATTTTCTAACAGTTGATCTCTAATTATTGAAAAAAATAAAATTGTTCATCCGGCGTAAGGGTCTTATTTTTCCTTTTAACGTAGTTCCGTTCGATTGAACCTTATGTAATCTTTCGACTTTCAGTTGTTTAGTAGGATTTCAACTATAAAAATTGTTTTTACTTTCGTTATTTAGTTACTTTACAACATTTTTCCGACCTTCTCTCGGTTCGTTGATTGTATATCAAGTAACATTTTTAGTTTCAGTTGTTTCAGAAACAAGAATGATATTGTATCTTGACATTTATGATCATGAAGATATAATTGTTTGAAAATGCAACAAACTTGTAAGAGTTTTTGATTGATTATTTTTTAACATTTCAAATGAAAGATATATTTTATGTAGCATAAATTGTATTTCTGAATACGTGTTTTGAAATCAAAATTCAAATGCTGTATTATACAAGACAATGAATTATCAAAAAAATAATGAGTGTCCTTTTATGTTGCATGCATGGAATAATTTGATATGTAATCGATTGCATCAATTGATATAATAGTTCTTGTTTAATAGTTTGAATCCTCGAAAATTATTAGAAATATCAAAATTGAAGTGCTGTATTCAGTATGATTATTGCACCCATATCATCATAAATAATTGTAAAATGTGCACTAATTAACATATGAAGTAACGAAGGGAAATACTAATAAATTAAAAGGTGAAAGATTCGTGGTGTCAACATCATTCCACAAGTATAATTTAAAACAACGTAGTGAATTTAGTTATGGTTGCTGTTAAAGGACAGGGAATAACACTTAAGGCTTTAGTTGTTACACCGGGATTATTTGTCGCAATTATAACTGTAGACTCGTCAGACCGTCATTAATAAAAAAAATTAGGAATACTTCATTATCTTAACAGTATTGACATTCTTAAGCACATAAAACTGAATACACATATCGTGTATTTTCTTAGGTAAGAAAGAAAAGTATTAATAAACAAAAGAGATATTGCATAGAAAAGTCAAAACCAAATAAAGGAAATCAAGAGTAAAACTATTAAGAAAAGAAACACAAGATTAAAACAAAAACAAAAAAAAATGTTTCGAACTAAAATGAAAAAAAAATTAAATTAATCTTCTAAATCGTTATAGCCAAAAATAGATTACAATTCTAAAATATACCATTGGACTAAAATAATTCAGCATCTAATTTTTAAATTCAGAAATGATTGCTTGCAATTCACATTTGATATACTCTTACATGTGCAATAGTTTAAAGAGTTGTTTTTTCATTAAATATTAACCATATTAAAAAATAAGAACATCATTTGCACATTACTTCAATATTTTATTTTTTTATCTTAAGGTATGGTTTCCTTTTAATATTTATTAAAAACTGGGAATTAATAATGTAATTATGAATGTGTCTTTTTCATTGATTTCCAAATAGAACTAAACTAGGATATATTCATTAAGTTTGTGCTTTCAATTTCGGTAGTATTTCGAATTATTTTAACTTGAACTACTCAGTTGTCTGTGCATACTGAAATTGAATTTGATTTCGAGAACTAAATAAAAAAAGAATAACTTTTTTTTCTCTTGAATTTTTTTAAAAAGAAAAATAAGTATTTAATTAGAGTAAATAAACAAAGATCAGGTAAACTTGAAATGAATTTAATCATTTCCAGAGTTCTGTAAGACGTAACTATGTATAAAGAAATTCAAGCCTAATTTTACAGGAATTTAATTCTTAAAAATTCCGATCAATCGAACAAATAAATGAATGACATTGAATTCAAAAACACATGATTCGTTAATTTTACCTATTACGAATATTTTAATTTAATTAAAGTTCTGAAATACATTATTCAGCTACAGTTCTTTGCATTATAGAACTAATGTGATTAATTTCAGTATTCATGTTTCGAAACTGTTCCATTTTTTGGTAATAATACCTTTTAATTATAATTTTTTGAATTGTATTCCACTTCATATAAATGTATGCAAAATAAATAATTAATTACTTAATTATGTTACAAACAATATTAAATATGTTTAGTTAAGTAATATTAGTTTAATATTTAAGAGTATCATTCACATACATTACTTTTAAATCCTTACATTTTCAAAAAGAACTACTGCTCCTTAGCTACAAGATGTAAAACTCAATATGTCTGAATATGTGATCATTCTTAAAAGTAATAAAGAGTTTCGTAATACACATAGTTATTTTCTCAGATAATCGTACTTACTGAGAAAGTATTTTATATGAATAAAGATAGATTCAAGCTCTTCTAATTAACACAAATCTGTTGAAGAAATCACGAAACTATTTTTGTTGTAATTTTATTAACATACTTTTGAAATTATTGAATCTACTTGTCAGATTCCCATCATTAGAATGGATAATGCTTGGGGAATAGATGATCAGAAATGCAATACTGTTTCTTAACAAGCATCAATCTCGCAAAAGAATTATCTTTAAGATTTAGATCTGAATCGTATCATTATCCAAATTGTCTCATAAATCCTGGAAAGAGATAGTGCTTATTATTATAATTTGAAAGGATAGGGAAATGATTTAAAAAAAAGAAAGTTATTTGCGAAAATTACAATCTTGAGTTTAAGATGATTAATTGTATTGCGTTCCAAATGCCTTCGGAATAATTTTTATGGAGAGCAGTTCACATAATATACTTTGGAAAGACGTATATATACGTCCGAGGCAAATGACGCACAAGCTGAGAGAGTCGTTTGTATGCGCACTTGAGGTTACAGTCATATTGCAGGTTTAGCATCGAAGTATAGTATTATTGAATTTAATACACTGTTATTGTATGGAAGGGGGTGCGATGAAAATTATGTTTGAATATTGGTCGCAAGTATTGGAAGTTTGAGAAACAGTGGTTTATCTGATTTAGTTTTAAATTGTGTCATTAATATAGATAAAGGGTGGACAACTATTGACCTGTTGGCCACATGCGGGCTGTCCAGAGTGTTTCTGTGGCCCACCAATACATTTAAATGTTCTCCATATTTGGTCAACATATATTTTTAAGCAATTTTTTTGTATGAAAATCAACAACATTAAGTATACATACAAATGTCTGTTTCATTAATTTGCAAGCTACGTGTCGGACAACTGTGATAGGCTACATTTGTCGCATTTAACTGATTCTAATATTAAATGGGTTTGGATGAAATATATATATGAATAAATGTTGGATGGGTAAATATATTATATGAAATTATCCAAGTAAATAAATTGAATATATCTGCCAATATTACATTCAAATTATATATATATTGGTCTTTATGATACATTGTATATACTTTTTTGAGATACAAAGTATAATGAATGTAATAATTTTAAAAAGGTCCAGCTCTTTGGTGCTCTCCGCTTCTGCGTAGTGTCCCGGAGCTCAACTAATTGTCCACCCCTGATGTAGATATATGACAAAAATCAACGCTGTAGCTGTACCTTACAAAATTAACCCTATAAGCGGATAGCACGGAAAATTCCGTCAGTGTAAAGATGCTTCGAAAATGCACTGCACGGATTTTTCTGTCTCCAAGTAACGTTTTCAAAAGCGGATTAGCCGCACTTTTCTGAAATCCTTTCCCCCTTTTAAAGGTTTAACATCTTGAAAGATAATTAGGGACGGTGGAAGCAACACAGCAGGACACTGATAGGAAGTTTTATGGCTCGCAGGAAACCCCGTGTTTTGACCCTGGGGCAATCGTAAAAAATCGGTGGGAAATTTCTTTAGACCCCAGGAAGTGTTTATTTGTTACCTCGTATTTTAAAAGTTTTGAAACGTCAGAACGCATAAGTAAAATATGTTACAATTCCCTTTTAGTTTCATATTAATTTGAAACTGTAACAAGTTGGGGCGTGTCAGTGCCATCTGCTATTTTATACAGTTAGACAAATTATCTTTTTTTAAGTATACTCTTTCGCTTCATTTTTCTTATTTTATTCAAAGCTTTCAGTTTTTGAAACATGATTATTTTATTATAAGATACCGAAAAAATTAATAAAACACCAAACTCTTTAAAATTTGAAAACTTTTCAATTTTCCAACCACTAAAAATTAATAAATATAAACTTCATCCAATCATATGAAACATTTTCTTTCACTTTGATAAAAATAATAACGAAAAAAATCTAATTAAGATTTATTAGTTTTTTTTTTAGATTTCAAAGCACAAGTGTTCAGGGAAGTTTAAGTACAATGCCTACTTATATTGCTTGAACTTCAGTTTACATCCCAGACAAAATGAATGAAGATTTTCACACATTTTTTTTTATAACTTGAATGTTTGAATAAATGGTATTTAAAAATATACGAAACATTTACATTAGACATTTTTGCATATAAATAAACATAAAAAACAGTTTTAAATTCGAGCTATTCAAAAACATTCGAATTAATGTTCAAAAATATATATTTATACAAAATACCTCAACATTTATCTTTTTAAAGGCTAACTGAATAAGTAATTAAAATCTGGATATTTTTTGAAATCTGGACCGTATAAAGCTAGAAATTTTATGTTAGAAATTCCATTTGAAATTTCGAAAAAAAAATGCATCGCGCAGTTAAAAATTATTTACCATAAGTTTTAGCAATTGTTTGAGTATAATAAAAATTTCAAATTTTTTATAATATAGCTTCTTTGGTATCTTTTAATATATGTCGAAGATTTCATACAATTCAGTTGAAAACTGCATGCTAACAGCAAAAAATATACTAAAAAAATTGATGAATATACAATTACAATAAATTCTTACATAGAAGCAAAACTGAGAAGCTAAAGCGTAGGAATGAAAAATTTTGAGTATATCTGAAGTAGTTTTCGAAATATTTATTTTAAATTTCAGAAAATTTGTGTGCGTTATGTAATACTTAACATTAATTAAATGGTTAAAATAATATGTAAATATTAGTCATGTAATCGTTTGATGACACATTCATATACTAATAAAAATTATTATGGTCATTGATGTGAATGTCAAGAATTTTATGTAATTTTAAATTTAGACATTAAGATATTGATGTAGAAAATATAAAACGACCATCTAAAATAGATGAAAAATGCAGTCTGCTTTAAAATGATCTTGACAAACAAAATCCGGCATTTTCACTTACTATGGCAGAGCCGGCTTAGTCAGGGGCGATCTGGAAAAACAGAGAGAGAACAGTGGTTTTGATGGATGCCGCTCTAGCTTTTAAAGCTCCCAGGAAAAATTATATATATATAAATTACAAATGCAAAATAAATCTTGTAATTTTCCATACATTTTTATAACAACGAATTGTGGAATTGGCTCTCAATACTTTGTTGTGTTTGACAATATCTAAGGTAACCAACCCTACTTTAGATAGATTTGTACTACTTTTTCGTAACCGTATTCCTTTTAAAATTAATTCGTGCAGCCGAAATACAATTTTGCACCCTTAAAAATTTATGTAAACTATAACGGTTAATTTTAATTTATGCAACTTGTAAAATGTTCATAATTAACCATTTCCGTCTAAACAGTTTACATGAAAAGAAAAAGTTTAGACTCCCTCATTCATTAGGGATTTATATAAGATTCTAACATTAAATTTTATTTTTCACCGAATAGGATCGAGTGGTAATGTATAGAGCTTCCACACCACAGGTCTAGGGTTCTATTAACGGGCTGCGCAAGGTCGACTCTGCCTTTCATCCCCGCTACATTGGGACGATAAATGGGTACCAAGCTTGCTTCGGGTCTTAAACACTGAAGGTCTCTCTTCAGACAGACCACCAAATCGGGACATCTGTTCATGCACCTCAGCGTCCAATGGTCACGTGTATTATGATGGGCACAGTAGTTCCTGGCCCTCATGGATTGTTGTGCCACTCAGTTTGAGTCTTAAGTTTGATTATTTCCTCACTTTGGGGATACCCCTTAGATAAACATGTATTTCCACTCATTTGCAATTAAACATTTTTTATTCAATTACGTTTATTTCAGAAGGAAGTTTGATTTTTCTAATGTATTTGCTTAATAACATGTATATTTGTGTATTATATTAAAAATTTGATCAATCCAAAATTACATGTTTTTAGCTCCTCTAAAAGCTTTTAGGATTTTACAACTGATCTTACAATCCAAATACGTTTTATAGTAGTGTATTTAAAAATGATAAAGACATTTTTACGACTGTGTCAGCTTTTATGCCTCGTTTATAAATATAAAAAATTGCATTCAGCTACAGTTTTTAAAATGTACTGAAATAAGTGGAGGAGTAGGATATTTACATATTATGAATATTTTGACTGCAGTAAGATATATTTATATTTCAGTTTCTTTACAATTTGAATAGAAGTTGTAAGCCATTTTGCGAATAGTTTGATGTTGAGTATAAACCCATAGGCTGTTTAATATTGTAAAGTGTTTTAGTTTGATACCAGCACACACTAAAATAAGGCTCATTTGCAGTTATATGATCAGCTTCAGTGATATTTAAATTTTCAAAAATAGTCTACACGTACAAAACATTCTTTCACAACCGCACACCACATCTCTCATACTATATCTTCCCTACAGCAGGAAATATTTGTGTTTACTGAAAAATTTAATACAGGATACATTTCCAAGTGTTAAATTTGGTTTTAAAATTTGGTATGAATACATTGTGGAACTGTCGGTTAACTTCACTGAACAAAATTGTTTTAAGTGTACTGTTTTGAAAGACAAAATTAATTGGGGAGAACTTTTCTCACAATAGAATTTGTAATGACTGAGTTGTGTGAAAATGTAGTTATCGCTGTGTGACATTTTTCCTTGTAATAAAAGAAACAGGAAGATAAGAAATTTAACTTGAGTAGAAAATGGTTAGAAGTACTGTCATGCGCATTTGAAGAAGTATATCCCCCATTAAAATTAAAAATTATTGACTGATTGTGTGTTATGTCTATCGCAATTGCCGATGTAGAAAAGGAATTTTTATTTAATACAATAAGTTCGAAAAGGAGAACACTAGGAATAAAAATAAGAATTTTTTCCGAAAAATATTCAGTTAACATAAAAGTATCTTTTATATGATTTTAGTTAAAATAAATTAAAAGTATTGAAATCCTTTTTAAGCTATTTTAAATTAAAAATATAACTGAATAGAAAAAAAACGGTTTAATTTCATAAATATAATCATCGTATGTATATCACCGTATGCACCATTTATTGTGTTATTGTTTAAAAATTAGATAGGTCCTTTGCTCTTTTTACCTCATTACTTTTTTTAAAAAACAGGAAAGTGAGCGCGTTTTCTTTTATCTCATATTCAAAAATGACTACAGGATGCTTTTTTTCTGGTTCAAATCGCAATACCAAAAAAATATATATATTTTTAATTTTTAAAAAATGACAGAAAAATAAATTTTGTTTGAAGAAAATATAATTATTTTTCAACTTTTAACATTCTATTTATTTTATTTTTTCTTTTTTTTTTACGCTTCATTTTGTTTTAATTTTACTGTGACTGAACATATAGGAGAAAGAAACACCGAATTCTACTACAGCTTTCATTCAAGATTGCCCAAGGCAACTTAACAGCTAGCTGTAAACGATTGATCTCTTGGTTCTTACTTGACAAAGGAACCAAACTAGGTCATAAAATTGTCCCCGTTCGACCTCCCAAGTTCTAAAAGGGGAAAGGAAAGAAGTATGTTGCATTTTTAAAGCGAACTTCCAAAATAAGAGTTAACGCTTTCGGAATAACTTTTCAGGAGGAAGGTATCCACTTAGAGGGTTAATATTATGTAATCTCTCTCTTTTATACGCTTATAACTCATTAATAAATAAATCTTGAATTCCCAAATAATACACAAATTATTAATAGTTTTTCTAGATTAAAATGCGGAATCCTCTACAAAATAAAAGTCTTGTTCTTTTCGTAAAATTATTTCCTCACAGCTTTTTGGACTGCTATTTTAATGAATAAACGATTACGAAAAGGGCACACAGCACAAAAGGTCTGACCACTGCATGCATCGTCTGATCAGGGAGTGGACCCCGTAGAAGGAATATATAGGAGGAAGCGGGAAAAAGCCCGTGGGCGAGAGAGAATCACGCGCAGTAATCGTTCAGCCACAAAAAAATAGTTCATTCGTTTCAACCCATCAAAAAGTTTTTCCCACTTTGCTTAGGAAATATGTACATTAAGATATTCCAAATCTTTAAAATTTATTAGGTTTAGTGTTACCCTTTTTCTTTTAACCTCTTCCTGAGAACGAATAGATGGAAGATTTATATTTAATATTTGCAATGAGAGATGATGCAGATGCTCTTACTGCAGAAATATCTTTACGATAAAATAACAAAGAAATAATACCCTGATACTGGTCAGTGTTTCAGAATATACGATTGCAGGTCTATTGGTTACTTTGTCCCCCAAACGAATTCCTATTAAATCAGAAGGTCACTACTCTTAAAATTATTTTTACGAACACAAGCATGGTTTAATCAGGAAGTAAAAATTCGTTTTTTTTACTTGTAAAACACCGATGCTGTTTGATTTATTCCATTTATTTTACGAATTCTATCAACTTTATTCTTTACTTATCATGGAAATAGCTAATAATATTTGTTTCAACAATTTTTAGTATATTTTATACACAATCTGCTGGTTATAATATAAAACTACTTATAACCGTTAAGACCCAGCTCTCACGATAGTGCGGTTTGAGCGGGTTGGATCGTCTTCATCCCTTTAAGACCTGAAAAATTTTTATATTTTACATCCTGATGAATATTAACACTATACTGAACCCAATGACTTAGGAAATAATAATAAAAAAATTGCTACCACCTCCCTTTCTTGGAAAGTGGTGTGTTAAAGCATGAAAGTGCGGGCTGGGTCTTAAAGGGATAATGTAATGAAAATTCAGCATGATCAGAACACACATAGTTTTTTAGTTAATTTTTAGCCTATAAAAGCATTAATGTAGTTTCAATAAATATCTTATTTCTACTATAATTAATACCTTGTAGATAAGGGGTATATTAATTGATTTAATGTACACGTTGCTTGGCATCTCCGATTAAATACAAGTTATAAACGCCCAGCATCAAATAAGTTGTATCTTGTCCGCTACAAGTAATTTTATTAAGCTTTTCCTTCGATTGTTTTCCTATTTGCCTTTCTTCCTATTTATTTTATTTTTTACTTGTATTTATTATTTTTTTAATTTTAAATTTTACAACCATCTAATTAAGAAACAAGATGGTTTACATAGTTGGTTAGGAGCTGACCTTGTACGCCCAAGTTTGTGGGATCGACCCCAGCTGATGCTACATATTCTGTGTGATCCCTAGTCACTGTCAAGATCCTCAGAGTACCTGTTAGTTTTGAATGCTCTCAGCGTGAGAAAATTCTGTTAGTACACAACATATATAAGCTATGAATCACAGATTTCTTAGCTCCTTCACTCAATAAATGAGTTCCGCGTCTGTGAAATATGGGTTAATTAACGAATCTTCCTTTAATTAGAAAATGGATTTAGTGTTAGTTTCAAAAAAGAAAGCGAAAAGCTAATTTTAAAGCTCTGAGAAATCTGTAATTCACTTCTCTAGACACAGATAATGAGTCATTCAAAATGAATCATTATTTGTTGAGCACCGAAAGCAACTTCTCACCCTTAATCAGGAATGACATAGATTCTTTTGTTGAAGGTTTAATTCCACATTTTTGATTCAAACAAGTAATTTAAAATGTAATTATACTGCTAGTCAGTTATTCGCGTTTCATTGTAAAATAGTACAGTAAAAAATACTTTATTCTGCAGACAATAGCTTGCTTTGAATATCTGGATAAGTTTTCTACAATAAATTAGTTATTCAATATTAAAAAGTAACTTATTTAAAATGAGTTTCTCACAAATAGTTATTGAAAATGTTTTAGAAGATTATACGGAAAAAAACAGTTAAGGGAATATATATTCTGCTTGCCGAATGATAGGCGGTCGGTCTCCTATTTGTGTTCAACCTCCCATGATTCTGCCAGTTATTTACCTTCACTAAAATGATATTTTTGTGCTATAACTAATTAATACAGACCCCTCTCAGAAACTACATTCACTTTTAACAACATATACACAGTAATTCCAACATGCCTACAATGCACACCGCATTGTCAACCCCTTATTATGTAAATTTCAAACGATAATGTAAAAAAAGTGCAATTTTGCGTTCAACTGTATTTAATCACATAAATTATTACAGCAAGAGCATTAATTGCAACATTAACCTAGTGAGTGTATTTTTTCTCCTTATCTTTCAATTTCTATGACCGGTGTATATGCTAATGCATTTGTAGATGGTTCCCCATTTTACCATTTCTCTTTTGGTGTTTTTTTAATGATGAATGGGACTTTAGCTAACTTTAACGAATACAATAAATACTAAAGAGCTCAAAATTTAAATCTAATGGACTTAATGGTAAATATGTAAAAAACGACAAGGATGTTAACACAAATAAAAGAGAGAACGAATTACTTCATTCAAAGTAAATATGGTCATTTAAATATTCGTATGATAGTGAATGATTTCATCTATGAAATGGTATAAGACATGATCGGTAATGACATTAGTAAATGACAAGAATAGTGTTATCTGGAAATTTGCTGTGAGGACACATCATCTTGGAACAATATTACGTCTAAGGCTTAGATGTAATATCAGATGGCGTAGATTCTAAAGCATCAAAATTTTCCAAACTTCCGCTAATTATTGATTTTTAAGTAGTAGTTAAATTAACTATAGTATTATGATTTACTGCAGTTTTTTTCATGCAATATTTTTTTCTTTGAATCACTACATTGAATATGTTAAGGGATATACATAAACAAAATACTCAACTTTGTGAAATTTCATCGGTTAGAGCTAGTTAATTAGTTAAAGATATTTATCCGTAAAATAAATTATATACATTGTTATATTAAATTAAATAGTCAAATCGCTTTGTAAGGTCATCATTAACATACAAAAAATGTAAGACATTTACCTTTTGGCATTTTTTTCAGAATCTTCGCAATCCGATGAAAACGCAATTTCTGCTATAAAAAAATATTCGGATTCTTCGCTAAAATACTCACCATGGATTTCATGCTGCCATATATCTTGGAAAAGTGAATTTAAAAGAGTATTACTGCTAAGTATCGTCAGAGTATTCGTAAAAATGATTATTCTGTGTAATTTTAAAGTGAGTGATACTTATAAGTACCATCGGTAGATAAAGGGATAAAGAAAATGTCCTTCCTGTTTCAAATTTACATTTTTTAATTTTATATTTGTCATTTTCAAGTATCCCTTCACTAATCTCCAACGAACTGCATTTTTAATCACATCATCGGTACACTACATACTTCCCTGTAGTTTAAAAATGAAATATATTTTGCAGTTAAACTGTTTTCTAATTTCAGCACCGTATTACCCTTCTTTCTGTATCTAAGCATGGCTTTAACAAGTATTTTTTTATATTAAGTGAAATTTCTTTAGTTTCTCAGAAATTATCACTAAAAATGCCTTAAGTCGAGCGTTGTTGATTCATTGTTGGCATATCGTAATTTC
>BMAU01009475.1:0-40819 GCA_019973935.1 Trichonephila clavipes | reverse complement strand
TTCCAAAAAATAATTTTTAAGCCTTTTATATTTTCAAGATGCTCGCGCCCCCCCTTGAAGGGTTATCGCGCCCCCAGGGGCGTGCCCCACAGTTTGAGAAGCACTGTTATAATGTCATCAATTACCCAACGAAGTTTGGTAAGTCATTATGTAAAGTAAAGTAAGTAAAGAATCACGATATATATATAACACTAGCTATTACAACTACTCACTTTAACCCAATTCTCTTGAGATGAGACTTCTGTTTAATTAATTTTAGTCTCAAGTCTTTTCCAATGACATCGTGTTATTCTTATATTCTTTTTCAATTCCTACTATTACATATAATTCACTCTTTCCCTCTCTCTCTATATATGTAATGTTACCGGTGGTTATCTATGTTGGTTGTTTCTTCATAAACATTTAGCTTCTGAATTATCTTTATTCTTCATTTATTCTTGGTAACACACACATAAAGTTTAACAACATTTGGACTAATTAACTAAATTGGACGCACACACAGAGATAAAACAAAAAGAAGTGACGATTACATGGCGAATGCAAACAGACAAAGGAACAAAGAGAGCGTGGAACAAATACTCTCGCTTTTTATACTGGCTGTGAAGATCGCGTGACTCCTTTCTAACAGAAAACATGATTGGTCAGAAATTGATAGCAGTGAGTTTCTGATGCAATCCTGGTATTCGATTGAGATTAAAATCCTGACTATGTGGGTAGGTAAGTTAAAATAATTAAGCAATTATCCTGAAGGACTGGACCAGAGAATTAAAATTACTAAAAAGGATACTAGAGGAAATTATTACATATATATATATATATCTTGTTCAAATTTTCTATTGTTCGCAAAATATACTTTCTATTCATCCGTTCAAGTCCAAATACATTTTTTTAAACTTGTAGTGGATGGCACTTATTGTTAATATAGTTTTGTCAAATATTAATTCATTAATTAAATTTAATTTTTCAATTTTAAATTTATTTCTGACGAAGTTAGATTTAGCACCAATAGATGGCACCAGTAAGTTTTTCTAAAGAATTTTTTCTTTTTGCTTCAAATATATTTTTTTTTCAACTTGTAGTGGATGACCCTTGTTGTTCAGACAGTTTTTTCAACTATTAATTCATTAATTAAATTTTATTAACTAAAATAAAAAAAATTGTATTGAACTAAGTAGAATTCGACTCAAAATTTTTTTATAGTACTTGTTATTTACACACTTAACGGGAATAGTAAATCCACTGTAGCCTTATCTATATATATAAAGGAGAAAAGCGACTCACTCACTGACTAATCACGATATCTCCGGAACTATTAAACCTACAGACTTGAAATTTGGTAGGTAGGTTCCCTTCATGGAGTAGACGTCAGCTAAGAACGGATTTTGCAAAGTTCGAACCCCAAGGGACGTTATAGATAATTATTTCCATTACTAAACTATTAGATGTACAGTGGTGAAACTTGGGGTACACAGATTTCTTTCATAAAGTAGAGACTCCCTACATAATGAATTTTACGAAAATCGACCTCCCAGGGGCGTTGAGGGCGCTTAAGGGGCGTTATACATAATTATTTCCATTTTTAACCTATTACACGTACAGTCTTGAAATTTGGTAAGCGGTTTCCTTTCATAGAGTACAGATCTCCTACAGAATGGGTTTTGTGAAAATCGACTTTCAAGTGGCGTTGTAGAGAATTAAGTGGCGTTATAGGCAATTAACTCCTTTTTTAAACTTTTAGACGCAAAATCTCAAAATTTAGTAAGCTGATTCCATTCATTGAGTAGAGATCCACTATAAGATGGGTTTTGTGAAAATCGATTCCTAAGTGGCGTTGCGGGGGCTTAAGGGGCGTTATAGATAATTATTTCCATATTTTAAACTATTAGATGTACAGTCTTGAATTTGGTAAGCGGATTTCTTTCATAGAGTACAGATCCGCTGCAAAATGGGTTTTTGTCAAAATCGATTCCCAAGTGGCGTTGTAGAGTATTAAGTTGCGTTATAGGCAATTAACTCCTTTTTTAAACTATTAGACGTAAAATCTTGAAATTGAGTAAGCAGATTCCATTCCCAGAGTAGAAATCTGCCGTAAGATGGGTTTTGTGAATATCGTTTCCTAAGTGGCGTTGCGGGGGCTTAAGGGGCGTTATAGATAATTATTTTCATTTTTAAACTATTAGACGTACAGTCTTAAAATTTGGTAAGCGAATTCCTTTCATAGTATAGAGATCCGCTACAAAATAGTTATGGGGAAAATTGATCCCCAAGGGTCACTGAGGGGGATTAATAATAGATAAATATAATATATAAATATTTCGTATATAATAGATAAATATTTCCGCTTTTCAACTAATAGAATCACCTGCTTGAAAATTAGAAGGTATGTTCCGTTCATGGAATAAAGTTCCTTTTACAAAGATTTTTGTGAAAACGGACCCCCAAAGGAGTGGGGATGTGAGAAATGAAGGCGTGTTATAGAAAAATTCCTGTTTTTGAATTTAACTCATTTACTTGAAATTTGTTGAGCACTTTTCTTTAGTTGAATAGGGTTCCACTAAGAATGGATTTTACAGAAATCAACTCCAGGGTGAAGCGGGGAGAATTATTGGAGCGTATTGATAGACAAATTCCCGTTTTCGATCTGCTAAGACTGCAATAATAAAATTTGGTTTGCATGCTTCTTTCGTTGAATTGGAATCCGCTAAGAGTGCTCTCAACGAGGCATTGATGATAAAAATTCCGTTTCTGCTCTGTTAGATTTAGACTTGAAATTTAGCACGCATGTTTATTTTATGGAGTAGAGATCCACTGAAAGTTGCTTTGGTGGAAATCCACTTGATTATTATGTTAAGTGAGAGAAAAAAATCTTTCTCCTTCTATTTTAGATATAAATATAAATTAGATATTATAATTTATGTTCTTTTTATATTGCCGCACGCATAATTTGCTACAGGTCCCGATAGCCGAGTTGGCAGAGCGTTGGACTAAACTTCCTCAGATCTCGGGTTCGAATCCCGGCCCCGGCAGATTTATCCAAAGACTGGAATTTTGTTCTCGTTTTTAATGTATTGTTTCTCTAGGTTCTAGATGTGTGAATCCAGATCATTCTTTATAGTGCATACTGGGTATTTCTCAAATATTCCGAAGTGTATAAAAGCAGAGTTCATCGGCAGTTGGGCATGTTCTCAGTCCAGTGTTGTATCGAGCTCCCAGCCGTTAGAATAAATCTAATTGTTTGTTTAATTGAACTGTGTACTTCTTTCGAACTCCGTGACAAGTTTGGTGGAGGTGCGAGGATACAATTACGTCAAACGTGGATAATAGCGACAACCTTCGCAGGAGCCTCCGGTTAAGAGGATTATCCCCCGAATTCGGACTGTTAAAAGAAAATAGTAGGAAGAGGACAAAAATGCCGACCGAGCAAGAAGCCAAGCCCGCTGTAGTAACACCTTCGTTACAGCAATGGAGGAGCCCATCGACCTTTCGAGGAGCGCATGGGGAAGACCCTCTCAAATGGCTTAAAGAGTACGATCGAGTAGCCAACTTTAACAAGTGGGATGACATGATGTGCCTGGCTAACGTTTATTTCTTTCTTGACGGTACTGCGAGACAGTGGTATGTCAACAACGAAGACGCCTTAGATTCCTCGGAAGCGTTTAAAAATGGACTAAGTGGATTTTTCGGTGACCGTCAAAAATATACCAGAAGGGCAGAAGAACAACTAAAATGCCGAGCCCAGCGTTCAGGCGAGAGTACACAGTCCTACATACAAAGTGTATTAGGACTTTGCCAAGAGGTAAATCCTCTGATGAGAGAAGACGAAAAAGTGTCACACCTAATGAAAGGTGTTGCTGAGGATATTTATCAGGCCCTGTTGACGAGAGAAATCAACGACACAGCAAGTTTTATCAAATGGTGCAACTATATCGAAGACATGAAGCAGAAGAGAGTTGGTCGACCGAGATTTGAAAGGCTTCCAAACGTCGTACCGATTGCATCCCTGACGGATGAGACTGATTTGGTCTCTCTTATTCGCACAATCGTACGAGAAGAAGTCCATTGACTAGTTAACCAGACGCAAGAATCTTTGGACTCCGATCCCCAATCCTTAGAAGAGATCGTTCAAGACGAAGTTGAAAGGGTTTTGGCCCCAGTGTCAACAAAACCTACAGAAACTAGACCACGACCAACATACGCCGCTGTAACCAGGAAATACAGAGCTCCTGTTCAGAAATTCCCACCTGAACCAAGTAAAACAGATGTGTGGAGAACGGCTGACAACAGACCTGTTTGTTTCCACTGCGGACGTCCTGGACATGTAATGCGCTACTGCCGAGAGAGAAAGGCTGTCTTTGACAACTCGAAACCGCCGACGGAACTTCGACGAAGTTGGCACTGAAGAAGAAATACGCCGACCAAACTCTTCTCGCCGTTTTACGCCAAGTCCCACGAGAGGCCGATCCCCAATACGTCGTTACAGATCCCCGTCGCCATATCGCCGGTCCAGTCAGTCGCCAGGCCGTAGGAGCGAGGAAAACTAAAGAGAGCGACCTTCCAAGGAGGTGAGGCCGCGTGTACTGGAAATCCTCCGTCGACCGCCAAGATGACTGGTAACCAACTAGTCGTAATAATAGATAAGAAGCCGATACGTGCTCTAGTAGATTCTGGGGCATCGTTTTCTGTCATATCCGATAATTATCGCCGATTTTTAAAGAAAGTTCTGTTTGCTGATGCCAAGAGCGTTATGCTGAAAGTTGCGGATGGAAATTTTGTTCGGCCGATAGGGAAATGTGTTTTACGTGTCCGTATAAACAATCGAGAACTGCCTTTTGAATTTATTGTTTTATCACATTGTAGCCATGACGTCATCCTAGGATGGGACTTTTTAGAAGCCGTTATAGACTGTGGACAAAATGAACTTGTTCTAGAAGACATCTGTCGAGACTCCACAGCGCCTGACGCCTGGAATTTGTATGCCACCAGAGACTATACACTTAAGCCGCATTCTTTAACTAGAATAACAGTATCAGGATATCAAACCCGAGGAGACATAAATGTAGTTCTAGACGGCAGCAAACATTTGCTCTTCGAGAAAAATATTGCTACACCGTCCATGGTATCCACATATCGTAACGGAAAAAGTGATGTCTGGGTTACCAACCTGCAGTTCCGAAACCAAATCATCCCTAGAGGAATGTGCATAGGCCAAGCTGAACCACTAAATGAAGGGCATCTATGTGTTATTTCCTACACATCGGGTTGCTTGGATGACCAGCAAGAAACTTCGGAGTCACAGATGAATTGTTCGTTAATGATGTCACCCGAGTTAAGTGACGAACAGAGAAACAAGCTATCCGAACTACTCCCGGAAATTTTCTGGGCTTTTCACGAAGACCGAAAGTCGACAGCCGCGAAGACGAATGTGAAACACAGGATTTTTACTGGTGATCATGCTTCAATCAACCAACGAGCCTACAGAGTCTCGCCGACTGAAAGACGCATCATTCATGAAGAGGTTCAGAAAATGCTTGATGAAGGTATCGTCCAACCCTCTGAAAGTCCTTGGTCATCACCCGTTGTGCTCGTAAGAAAAAAAACGGTAGTTGGCGTTTTTGCGTCGATTATCGCAAGCTGAATAGCGTCACGAAAAAGACGTTTATCCTCTGCCTCGTATTGACGATACGCTCAACTGTCTGAAAGGTGCCAAGTTCTTTTCTTCCATGGATCTCCGATCTGGTTATTGGCAAATAGAAATAGACGAAGCGGATCGTGAAAAGACGGCATTTATTACCCCCGAAGGCTTATACGAGTTTAAAGTCATGCCGTTTGGTCTCTGTAATGCACCTGCGACCTTCGAGAGAATGATGGACAATTTGCTACGCCATTTTAAATGGACTATGTGTCTTTGTTACCTAGATGACATAATAGTGTTCTCAGAAACTTTTGAAGACCATCTTATACGATTAAGACTTGTTCTAAAATGTCTTCAAGAAGCTGGTCTTAAATTAAATTCAAAGAAGTGTCTTTTTGCTGCCCAAGAAGTAAAGATTCTAGGCCATCTTGTATCTAGTAATGACGTTCGTCCCGATCCCGACAAAATAAAAAAGCCGTAAGAAATTTTCCCACTCCAAAGAATATACATGACATACGAAGTTTTCTTGGCCTTTGTTACATACTTTAGAAGATTTATTAAAGGTTTCTGTTATCTCGCCGAACCTTTGCAGTCGTTGCTGAAAAGTGGCGTGGAGTTTCATTGGGGTCCTGAAGAGGTGGAAGCATTTAACAGTCTTAAGAAAGCACTTACTTCGGATCCAGTATTGGGGATGTACGACGAAAGAGCTTCTACAGAAATCCATACTGATGCAAGCGGGTACGGTATCGGAGCTGTCCTAGTACAAATTCAGAATAATGTCGAGAAAGTTATAGCATACGCTTCTAGAACTCTGACAAAAGCCGAAAAGAATTATTCCACCACAGAAAGGAGTGTCTTGCCATCGTATGGGCTACCAACAAATTCCGGCCGTACATATTCGGAAAACACTTTACTGTTGTAACTGACCATCATTCCTTGTGCTGGCTCATGAATTTAAAGGATCCTTCAGGAAGGCTTGCCAGATGGGCCCTCCGACTTCAAGAGCATGATTTTGACGTAAAATATAAAACCGGTAAGAAGCATAGTGACGCCGACGCTCTTTCGAGAAATCCAGTGGAAGAGGAAACGGAAACACCAGACAAATTTTTAGCAGTCACGACGAGTATGAACCTTGCGATGGAACAGAAAAAGATCAAGACCTTGCGAAATTAAAACTTTTGAGCAACTCATCCAAAAACGAAGAATTCAGATTCATCGACGGTATCCTTTGCAGGAAGAATTTTGATCCAAATGGAAAGTTGTGGTTACCAGTCATTCCTAAACATCTACGAGCAGACATACTAAGGCACTATCATGACGCCCCCCACTGCAGGACACCTTGGTTTCGCGAAAACTTATGACAGGATTCGCAAGAGATTTTACTGGCCGGGAATGTACCGAAATGTCGTTCGGTATGTCATGCATTGTCGGGAGTGCCAAAGGAGAAAATCCGTTCCTCAACGACCACCTGGACGTTTAGTTCCCATCCCTCCAGCTATAGCTCCTTTCCATCGCATTGGAATTGATCTCCTTGGGAGATTTCAAAGTCTGCTCATGGAAACAAATGGATAATAGTCTGCACGGATTACTCAACGCGATATGCAATAACAAAAGCCTTGCCGACAGCCGAAGTCGACGAAATAGCGAAGTTCTTACTTGAAGAAATTATCCTCGGGCATGGAGCTCCTCGAGTGATTATCACAGATCGCGGAGCCGTCTTTCGATCCAGACTTGTTTCCTCTCTCGTCGACTTGTGTAACATAGATCATCGTTTCACAACGGCGTATCATCCCCAAACAAATGGACTGACAGAGCGCTTCAATAAGACCTTGGCCGACATGTTGTCAATGTATGTGGATGTAGAGCAGAAAAATTGGGATGAAATTCTACCATTTGTAACCTTCGCTTATATTACCGCTAAACAAGAGACCACAGGTTTTACGCCGTTCTATTTACTTCATGGTCGTGAAGTGAAAACGACACTAGATACAATGCCACCATTCTGTCCTAACGATTTTGATGACAATAACATCACCAAGATAGCAGACAGAGCCGAAGAATCACGACAGCTAGCCCGAGTGCACACTCTGAGAGCTCAAGACAAAGATCGTCGACGTTACGATTCCAAACACCAAATGGTATCCTACGCTCCCGGAGATCTCGTATGGATTTATACTCCAGTGAGAAAAGTCGGGTCTCTCCGAAAAACTCTTAAGAAGGTATTTCGGACCGTATAAGATGCTACGCCGTTTATCAGCCGTGACTTACGCAGTACAAGATTTTGATCATGCTTCACGAAAAAGAAAACTAAGAGAAGTTGTCCATGTACTGCTTATGAAACCGTACCATGATCCCGCCGAGCAAATCGAAACCGAGGATATTCCTCCCACAGAATCATACAAAGGACCCATCACTCGTTCCAGAATAAAGACCCTTGAACAAAGTGACAGCGGGGCGCTGTCTTCTTTTTCGAGGGGAGCAATGCCGCACGCATAATTTGCTACAGGTCCCGATAGCCGAGTTGGCAGAGCGTTGGACTGAACTTCCTCAGGTCTCGGGTTCGAATCCCGGCCCCGGCAGATTTATCCAAAGACTGGAATTTTGTTCTCGTTTTTAATGTATTGTTTCTCTAGGTTCTAGATGTGAATCCAGATCATTCTTTATAGTGCATACTGGGTATTTCTCGAATATTCCGAAGTGTATAAAAGCAGAGTTCATCGGCAGTTGGGCATGTTCTCAGTCCAGTGTTGTATCGAGCTCCCAGCGTTAGAATAAATCTAATTGTTTGTTTAATTGAACTGTGTACTTCTTTCGAACTCCGTGACAATATCAAGGGGCGAGAGTGTAACAGCTATAAATATACACTCTGTCGCAAAAAAATATATGCACCCAGAAGAAAGCAAGCTACAATCACGAAACTCGGCAAGAATGTAGTCTGGTAAGAGATATGCAAATGATTAAAATTTCGAAGGCAATGAGACAAGGCTAAGTGTGCTATGCGCATATTAGTTGCGCAACTGGGAGAGTTTAAAAGCATGAGTACGAGCGCCGTACGGCTATCCAAACGAATCTGATGACTTTGATAGACGATATTGAGACTTAGGATGCCTCTAAGACGTAACCGGCGGCAGTACGAGCAGCTGACGGACTTTGATAGGGGCCGTATAATAGGCCTCAGAGAAGCAGGTTGGTCGAATAGACGTATCGGCCGCCACCTCGGTCGGAGCGATATGGTATTGCATGGTGTTGGCAACAGTGGATCACAGAAGGTAGAGTGTACCGTTGCGGAGGGTCAGGACGTCCCAGGAACACAAATGATCGCGAGGATCGTGCAATCAGAAGAGTGGCCACTTCGGCACCAACAACGTCGCTAGCATCGATTCAACGCCACTTACCTCCTTCCAGACATCCAGTGCCATCAAGAGAAACCATAAGGAGACGACTGACGGAAGTTGGCTTGAGGAGCCGACGTCCGCTAAGACGCTTACCACTGACCCCACATCATAGGCAGTGTCGACTGGATTTTTGCCGACCTCGGGCAACTTGGAGTGTGACAGACTGGAGACGTGTCATCTTCAGTGATGAATCCCGATTCAGTCTCAGTGCTGATGACCACCGCATACGTGTCTGGAGGCGCACCGGCCAGCTGTCCGATCCGGCATTTATTGTCGAGCGGCATACAGCAATTTCACAAGGTGTGACAGTGTGGGGAGCAATTTCTTGGGACACACGATCATCTTTAATTGGTCCTGTTAAGGCACTTTGACAGCTCGCAGATACGTGGACGATATTTTAACGCCGATTGTGCTACCCATGCTATCAAGTCGCCCAGGTGCCATTTATCAACAGGATAATGCTCGTCCACATACTGCGCGACTCTCCCAACAATGTCTTCATAGGATATGACGTCCTACCATGGCCTGCCAGGTCACCAGATCTTTCGCCAATAGAGCATGTCTGGGACGCGCTGGGAAGGCAACTGCAGCCGTCCCGAGATACAGGAGAATTAACTGCGCAGATGCAAAGACTATGGCAGGATCTTCCACAGGGGGTCATAAGTGATCTAATTGAATCGATGCCACGCCGAATTTCGGCTTGTATAGCTGCCAGAGGTGGCTTTACTACTACTGATTTTTAACCTTTGCAAGCTGTAACCGCTTAATAAAATGATATTTTGTTCTGAATTTTTAATCATTTGTTTATTTTCATATACACTACATGCATACCAAATTTCGTGAATGTAGCTCAATTTCTTCTGGGTGCATATATTTTTTTGCGACAGAGTGTATTTTTCAATACAATCGAATTCTTAATGCTAGATATCAATAATTAATATATATGTAAACAGTATACATATATACAACATCGTGAAATACCCAGTGAAGCGGGTGGGTAACGGCTAGTTTCTCATAAAGTTCCACGTCGTCAAATTTTTGTAGGGAATTAACGCAATATTACGGTTCGGTCCTAGGGGAGCCCACACCATTGGCGCGAATTATTTTGGTTGGCGATAATTGGGCCATCTTGGTACCCCTCCTTTGCTACACTAGATATGGTAAACCAAAATATTTTTGGAATTTTCGTATTTTGTCGGCGGACATTTCAAATTTCATTTTGTTGTTGGGCACCAGGCTGGAAGTATGGCTGCGTGTGTGAATGAATATACTTTAGAATTTTTTACTTTGTTAAATGTGAAAGGTAAGAAAGAATTGATTTAATGGTGTATGAAGAAAGGATTGATTGCTTCGAGTTATAAATGTCCTAAATGTAATGATCAGCTTGATGTAACATTGTCGGAAATAAAACGCTTTCTTCGAAATTGTACCACCCATGCCGAAAGTATGTTCGACCATTACCTCGCAGAATATATATGGCGGCGCTCACACGATCATTGGCTTAGCGATGGGACCTTCAAGGATTTTTTAAAATCTGTTGTTACGCTGTACCCTCCAATCGGTAAAGATCAGCAATAAGAAAGTGCTGTTTTTATATTTGTTATTTTGAATGTTTAATTTCTGTATTGTTTGCATATATTTTCATTACGCATCCTCCTTATCCCGCCGTATTCACTTGCCGCCATTGTCGTTTTCGTTTGGCACCATCTCGTTCTGGTTTGGCGCTTTTTTCGGTTTGTCGCCATAGGTGTAGGCTTTCCTCGAATTTTACCCAATATCGCATTATCGATTCGAGCAATTGGCCTGCAAAGATTAAACCATGAGATATTATAAAATATTCTTGAAATTCTGTAAGTTTGAACAAGTTGAAGGCTTTGGGATTGAAAAGAGAGGAAAACGTTGGAGCATTTTCGTGTTGTCGCTGCTGATATTACGTTTTTTCAAAGTATTCTTGCCTCCGTGTGGTGTATCATCTCTAAAACATCATCATCAATAAAAAAAAGTGTGATCAACATGCTTTCCAGCACCCATGTGGACAGAACTACATCCAAGTCATCCACCAACTTTCATATTTTATGTCATACGAGTCCTTAAAGGTTAGAAACATGAAACATAAATGTAGTTTTTTTTATTTAAACGCAATTTGAACTTTTATATTTTCAAGATAAACGTATTAAATCAAAAGGACTATTTGTATACAGAAAAAAACATCCCTTACACCAGTGTTTCTCAAACTTTCAATACTGGCAACCCAATTTTCAATCATAATTTTTATCGCCCCCCTGTACAACAATAATGTATTTACTGCAATAAAAATGCACTTTGAGAGAGAGACGCTAAAGTTACAATACGATCTTAATTATAAATCGTACAAATTAATACGATAAGTATATTAAATTTTGTATATGTAACTTTTACGTAGTATATATTTTAAGAAAATTTTTTTTTACTTAAAATATATATTACCTACTTATTATTATGTTATTTTTCTTTGTCTAATTTTTAAATTGGAACGAATCGCAAAATGATATATTTAATTAAATATTTATTTCCTTCAGCATCCATTTCTCAAAGTACAAATGTCATTAGAAAAATAGTCTAGTCAATGTTGCTCTCTATCATATCCATCACATCTGGCATTATCGGGTACGTTTGCGTGAGTCTGGGCAACCTATCGGACGTCTGCTCAAAACATGTAAAAATGCTTTTCAGTCAGTTTTGGTCGACTTGATACTTCTATAGCTACCGAATCCAGCTTGAATGTACATTTTTTAATTTGCACGTTAATTGTAATTAACGGCAATTAAGTATTTACGGCAGTAGATTAAAACAAAATCATACATACATTTTTAAGTCGTAAGCAAACATTCGGCGATAATAAAGTATCAACAAGTGCACAGACGAGCATGGTTCCGAATATTAAATCAAGGCAATATTCTCAAAAGTACTTAAATTTTGGATTTACCACTACTGAAGTAAATGATGGGGAAAAAAGCCGCAGCTCGTTATGTGTTAAAGCTTACAAATCTGAAGAACAATATGTGAAAGTTGTTTTTAAAACCATGTAAAATCTTTTAGCCATGTTGGCAAAAAATTTTAAAAAGTATTTTTTGCATGAGGGCAACTTGGTAACAAGTTACGAGTGGATTAGGGATTTATTTCAAGATACACCAGAAGGGCTCTCAACTTCCGAACTGGATGTGAAATCTTCAGTGAAAAATTAAAAGGCAATTTTGTAATAAATCGCTCTTTGAATTTTGGGTAGAGGTGGATGATGAATTTTCTGTACTGAAAACAAAAACACTTCGTATACTATTACCATTTTCAACATCCTACCTTTGTTAAACCGAATTTTCTGCGGTGGCTGTTTTGAAGACAAAATATAGATCTCAGCTAAATATAGAAAAATAACTCAGAGGGTCAATTTCTGATATTAAACAACTTTCCTTTGAAAAACTTTGCTCTACAAGACAAGCCCATGGAAGTCCCTAATAATTATTAAACTTGTTCTTAATTTAGTATTAAGAAATTATTTATAAAATACCTTCTTCAGTACTGATACATTAAACGTATAGTGGATGAAACACCGGATCTTCGCACGAGTTCATTTTTTAAAAAATAAAACATTCTTGATATAATAGCTGAACTGTAAGGAAAGTAAAACTGCGTGCACGACATTGTATACAAAAATGTAAAATGATTTTTTTAGATAAATGCTATAATTGTAATTAATTGTTTAAAAGAGAACTGTAATTTTAAACCTCACAGAATTAGCATTTAGAATTAATGTTAAAAATAATGAAAAATATTATAAAATTCCTATGAAGAATAATTCTGTTACTTTTTAATATTTAAAGCGAGAAGACTTCAAAATGTTTTAACCCGGGAGCAGGCGTACACTCGATACTAACGCTAATGGTAGTGAGGGGGGGGGAGGGCTCAGTCACCCCAATCATTTGTTTATAGTTATTTTTACTGTGCACGGTACAAATCGGAATTCCAGTGAATAATTTAATTAAGAGAAAGTATACTTACCGGCTTTCAAGGACTATTCAATTTTTCTTTGATGATTTGAGAAAAAATCTTATGAAACTGAACTAAAATGATTCAAAAGTGCAAGACCTTAATAAAAGACTCAAATCAGAGACACTTTTCACTAATATTACAGGAATGTTATTTGCTGTCAAAGCTGTCATATTTTGTTCAAGTTATTGTAGTTTTAATGAGCTTTCATGATCGAGTGAGTGAATATTAATGTAGCACTGATCAGCTACACGAGGACTTTTGGAGACGGATCTCGTAATTTTTAACCATGGTCAAGTGACGAGGACGATACTTGAGCTGGCCTCTTTTAACTACCACACCACTCCAAAAAGAGAACGTTTGAGCTCTCGACAGATTTAACGTGCATCTCTCCCCTACACGGCGGGTTTTTAGTGGTACTGGGCTCGAACTCGTGACACCTTTTGTAATCAACAAATAGCAAGTTGAACTTTTTCTTTCTTGTGTCTTT
This sequence comes from Trichonephila clavipes, assembly GCA_019973935.1. Classification (NCBI taxonomy): domain Eukaryota; kingdom Metazoa; phylum Arthropoda; class Arachnida; order Araneae; family Nephilidae; genus Trichonephila; species Trichonephila clavipes. The sequence goes on along the minus strand of BMAU01009475.1, from coordinate 27,279 downwards.
TTGACAAGGTGAACTGAACCTTGTGGTACACTTATGGCTTCATATTTTAAGTTAATGTAGTTCTTTAGGAAGCATTTGAAAACTTTCCTTTCGTTTCATGTTCATCGCGTTTCTCAATCATGAATAATATGCATTCTTTCAGCAGGTTCTTCTTTTGCCTGATCAGTTTCAACTTCCTTCAATAGAGATCACAGATGCCGTGCGCCACCGCTCCCAGGTTAAAAGTGAATTCAGAAAAAAATACGGATGGTCTAAAAAGGATTATGACGTTTTTCACTATGCTTTATATATTTGAAAATACTCATAAAAATATAAATCTTGGCCAAATAATCCTTCAAATCAATCAATTCTTCCCTAAATATCGTAAAACTCTTTATTATTTACAATTTCCCTAAGCGAAAAACAAACACATAAAAGATGGGATTGTACTAATGTAGAACTAACCATACCAGTAAGTTTGAAGGTCAATCAAATGATCAGCAAACGTATGCAGCCTGGCTGAAAATTGAATCATGTGTTCCTTTTATTTTTCTACAACTTATGCACAGTATTTCAATAACAATTACAGTGATGAATTGTTTATCTTCGTAGAATTTTTCTCAGGGTCAGGGTTTCGTTTTTTTCTTTTTTAACGAGTACTATTTTATGTTAAAACGTAATTAAAAAATCTCTCATTGAGGAAATACAGCAAATTAAACAAAAAGGTTTTTTTTCTTTAATTTGGTTTTGGGATCAAAGATAGCTATTTGATGAAGGAAAAACGCCCGATGATAAACATAAATTATATCAGTGTTGTTGTGTATTTTTTTTATTATGGAAGAAAGTATTTTGTTTTACTTCTCTTTCCAGTTATTTTTTTAAGAAAATCTTTAAATTCTCGATATGCTCGCGCCCCCCAGGGGGGGGCTCCCCACTTTTTGAGAAACACTGCATTACACACACTAGGAAATTTGGAATATAGTATTTGCATGCAGCTTTATTTCGCTTGTAGTTAGTTATACACTACTAACACACAACATTTTAATTGGTTTACAAAATTTGATTTTGTATTTCTGAAACTGGAGAAAGACTATGCTAATATATTTGAATCTCTCTTTTTAAAAGTTTAAAATATTAGTGAAACACGCCACATGTGTTATTTTTTCTGAGGTGCTGTTCTTCTTTGAGTTTTACAAGCAAAGTTCGCTTCCGAGCTTGAACGTGAAAAATAAGGTTCTTACAACCATAGACGATATGACCAGGGTTACTAGGGAAAAAAATTTGGCAAAAAATAAGATATAACCAAGGAATTTTCGAGAGGCCTTTAGGATAAAACCTAAAACAAATTTCTGTTTTCGGGTTGGGTAAAAGTTTGTACTTCTGTATAACCCTTAAAAAAAGCAAAAAGGACCTTTGAAACAAAGATCGAATCAGATCAGAAGAGAGGACAGTCGAGACCAGAATCTCTCTGTGGATTCACCGTGAGACTAACTTTCTGAGTTCCTATTAGTAGAACTGTTCTAAAGAGCTGTTTATGGAAAGTTATGCAGCTTGTTTATAACGAGTGATTTTTGCTCTATTGTAAATAATCTGTTATGATATTTCTTTGTGTATCAACGCCGATTTATCTGTGTTTCTTTATCCACTAATAAAGTTGTTATCAATCAGGTAAGTGAAGTCGTTGTGACTACTTTTTTGCCAACGCAAATTTGCAACAATATTGTTACGTTGATCAAGGTTCGAAGACTTTGTGCAAATCAGTCGAAAAGATTAAGACAGTTCTCCAGCAGCGATGGAAATTCATTGTCGAAAATCAATCCTTGAAATACTGGATATACAGCAAAATTCGCAGAATAAATCTCAGGTCTTCACACCTTCAACAGTGCTCAGACACAACTATCAGTGCCAAAAGAAAAAACAAGTACTTAAAAGATTATTCACAAGCACCTCGCTCGTCTTACACAACAGCTACAGTAATAATTAATCGCTCGTCGACTCTGCATGGTCAAATGAATACTACTCTTGAACGGTCAGAATAAAACTAACTCAGTTTGGAGAACAACTTCCTATTTACCAGCCTAGCGGATCTTTCGAGAAAATCCGCTTGCGTCATAGATAGGGGTATTAGTAGGTTTCTCTAATAATTTCCAGAATAAACCATAGGATCACAAACTCACCAAAAATGGTCTTCAAGTCGCCAAAAATGAAGCCAACTTGGCTCTATAGCTAAGATTTCGCCATGTTCCCATTGAATCGTCATTATAATGTAAGGGACGGTGATGCTTACGAATATTAAAAATTTAACATACATTAAATACAACATAGCGCAATATAAACGTATTACACATCCATATATAAATTATTTATATTATCTTAAGCATTCCTTTAGATAAAATAACTCTAACATAGAGCTTAATAGATAAAACATAGCATAGAGCATAGACAAAAGCAATATAATACTAACATAGAGCTTTGTTTCATTTGTACGCTACCATTACAGGAAATTTAAACTAGTTTACAAAATTTGATTTTCTATTTTTCAATATTTAAAGGAAGACAATGTTAATAAATTTGAATTTTTTTTTTAATTTGAAAATCCAAAATGTTACTTACTATAACGTTTACTTTATTTTCATACTTCTTGGAAAAGGAAGACTCAAACCGTACGAAGCTAATAAAAGTTACAAACAGTACGAATTTTCGCTGTGTAAATACGACTGCATCAAAAAATGCAAATATCCCCACATTGCTTCATTCTATCAAAAAGAAATATATTCTTCATCCATCCTGACTATACCTCATTACCATTCAGTTCACATATTACCTTGGGTGAAAAAAAATTCCCAAAGAAAAATAATAACAATAATAAACAAATAAACAAAAAGAAAAATAACAACAAATTTTACAAAAGTTGATTTATACGCAGGGAACGAGAAGAAATCGCGAACACACTGTGTGCAGCATCCCTCCCTTTCTTTTCAAGAAGAAAACAGTCATATATTCTGATCATTGTCACTGATCAAAGCTTCCATCGAAAAAACAAACACACTGGGAAATTGTGAAAAGCTATTTCTTTTTCTATTCCGCGTCGTTCCGAAAATTCTTTCTTTTTCGTTTCGTTTGCGAGTGTATGCCAGGCATAACGAAAGGTTGAAAACTCCTGTGTTCTGTGCAGTTGTCGATAGTGTTCCTTTACCACCCCTCCCCGAACCCCTCGCAAAAATAAAGCAGGGAATATATAATATACATACAAGAAACGAAAAAGAAATACGTTTTTCTGGGAATGGTTTCTTCTTTATTCCCCTCCCCCCTTTCTGGGTTCAATCGATACGTTATTATTCGTATGTGCTTGTGCTATTTTAAAATGATTCTTTAAAGGGATCAGCTATGGAACGACTCCATATTCAAGAAATGGAATGTCCATTTTGATATTATGGTGGACTTGAATTTTCAATACTAGATATATGTGTAGCTAAGTAACTCAGAAATAATCAATAATATATTACTAAAAGAGTGTATGAGTAATTATAAATGCTTTATCAGTAATTAAATACTCAATTAAATTTTTAATTTTGATCCTCGAACTATCTTGTAATAATATAATTCCATTTTTAAGGAAGGGTCGGTTCGATGTGGCTTACAGCAGTGCTTCTCAGCCTTATCATCACGGACCGGTCAACGTTTGATAATCTTACCGCGGCCCGCTGAGGAAAGGGGGGCATAGATTGTTTATATTATATATATATATATATATATATATATATATATATATATATATATATATACTGGTATGCAAAACTTAAGCAACAATGTAAAAATTAAGCAGATAATCATGAAATTGCACAAAAGGAGGTATGGAGATCAGTACAGTGAACACGTAAGTCAGTAGAAATGTCATGCGTATGCAAATATCTGGAACCAAACATCAGAAGCGACGTGAGCGTACGCAAAACGCGTGATGTCGGCGCGTGCTGTTCAACAGTAAAGTAAAATGAAGGACGCAGACGCAATTCAACATATTCGCTGCAAGTACCAGTGAGTCAGTTCGTGAAATATGGCTAGAAGAAATCACCTGGATGACTTCACATGTAGAAGAATGATCGGAAAGCTGGAGGAGGGGCGTACCGTCTCCAGTGTAGCTGCAGAGTTCGGAATCAACAAAAGTGTCGTTTCGCGCGCTTGGAAAGCGTTCCAAACCACAGGTACAGGTGTTAGAAAGGCTGCTGGTGGCCGCCCGAGGACGACAACTGCAGGGGATGACCAATACATCATCCTGCAGGCGAAAAGAGGCCGACGGCAGTCAGCAAGCGTCATTGCTCAGTAATTCTCTACAGCAACGGGGAGACAAGCGTCGCGGTTTACTGTGGCCAGACGCCTTCACAAAGGGGGCATATTCGCCTGCCGTCCTGAACGCTGCCTCCCGTTGAAAGTTGACCACCGACGCCACCGTTTAAAGTGGTACAGAGAGCACAAAAACTGGACAACTGTCAATGGAGTCGTGTCCTCTTTACGGATGAGAGTCGGTTCAGTCCCAGAAGCGATTCTCAACGCGTTTTGATTTGGAGAGAGATCGGGACACGGTTTTATACCAGTAACGTCAAGGAAAGACACCGTTACGGTGGTCCTGGAGTTCTTGTCTGGGGAGGCATTATGCTGAACGGGCAAACTGAGCTCCACATTTTTGATAGAGGGTCTGTAATCGGGGATCGCTATTGTGAGGAGGTACTTCTTCCCCATGTACGTCTGTTTTGAGGTGCCATTGGCCCAGACTTCATTTTTATGGATGACAATGCACGGCCACATCGTACTATTGCTGTTGAGGAGCTGCTGGAAAGTGAAGATACCACTCGAATGGATTAGCCAGCGTACTCCTCAGATTTAAATCCCATTGAGGGATTTAAATCTGAGGGGTGGGATGCTTTGGGGAGACGTATTGCAGCCCGCTTACATCATCCGGAGAACACCCAACAACTCAAACAGATGCTGATTGAAGAATGGGCACTCCTACCGCAAGAAATGTTGCACCAGCTGGTTCTGAGTATGCGGAGACGGTGCGAAGCAACCGGTGCAGTGAGGGGAGGGCATATACCATATTAAGGAACATCTGCTTGTTGTTTTTCCTGTTGTATAGACCATCATGAGTCACGATACTATGCGTTCAATAAAGCTTGTTTTTGTTTGATTCCATACCGTATGCATTGTATTCCTTTTTCAGCGCCGATGCTTTCTTCATCCTTTACGTAATAATACTCTCCCTCATTTCTGAATGTCATGTCTCTCAGATGATTTTTCGTGAAATTATGGCAATAAACCCACCTGTTGTTTAAGTTTTGCACACCAGTATATATATATATTTATATATGTACTTGATTTTATAATTTTAATTTAATTGCATTTAAATATTCTTTCTGAATAAAGTACAGTTACACCAAAAAATGAATATTAAGTGATTTAACATGGAATTTAAAGTAATTTCCGTTAAAGCCGAACAAACCCGAGAGAAATACACCCCAATTAATAAAATGGAAATAATCAAATATTTCTTGGGTGGCCTGGTACCATTCGATCCATGGTCAGGTACCGGTCCGCACCCCGGGGGGGGGGTTGGGGACCACTGGCTTAGAGGCAGCGTGTCCACTTAGCCTTAGGTTGCGGGTTCGACACCGTCTAGAGTCGATAGATTTTCTGGATGCGATAATCGCAGACACGCAAGTCATATGATTGTGGCATGGGAAATATCCTTTGAGTATGAATTTAACTCTGATAATTACGAGTATCTCTTTTATATTCTCAGTAAAGTTAAATCATGGCAATATCTTGCATTGAGAACTTGAATTAAAATCTATTCAATCATCAAAATTTAGTAACGAAAGCCGCCACTAGATGTGCCCCCAAGAAATGGCTCTCACATTTGGGAACTTACTATGTCTGCAAAGACAGTTGTCAATATGCGACTTAGACAGATATAGCATGCATTAGCCTTTCTACACAGCGGAGTTTCAGTGGTTTTTGATTGGAACTCATAAAGTCCACGAGTCCGTGACGACCTTGAGAACTAGGCAACTGCAGCCACAGCTATCAGTTGGGGTTTTTGATGTGAGAATTGTGTTTTGTAAAGTTACATATAGTTCATTGTAAACGCTGCATTAAAAAACAACACTACGCCTATTGGAGACGTACTTCGCAATTTTGAATCACGGACAAGTGACGCTAACGAAACTTGAGCTGGCATAGCCCGCCAACGTGAGGACTTTCAGCCTCGAACTGTTTAATGTACGTCAGTCCCGCTACATGACAGATCTTTAGTGGAATCAGGATTTGAATCCATGACTCGATAAAAACAATGCTGGCCATGAATTCTCGATTATGATTATTTGGCTGTCGCAGTCGCCTTTTAACCTTTTCAAGACTTTGGTAAGCACTTTCTCTATTTTAAAAGATAATTATTGTATTTAATTATAACCTCCACCTTAGACAGCTGGTTCTGGAAATTATTAGTTGCAATCCTAAAGATGCAGTACAAGTCTATATTGACGGTAGTCGTACAGAAGATCGTACTGGCAGTGGTATTTTATTAGGACTCCTCCTTCCCTTCAGACTACAATAAAGCAACTCAACCCTGATACTCGCTTTGTCTTCAGGGTTGAGTTAATTGCAATTGATGTAGGGCTAGATGCTACCATATCTAATGATCGTGATTTTGGGGAACTATGGATTGTATCGGACAGTGGCAGTGCACTACAACATCTTAGTGGCTGGTCCTCTACAAACGATGAAACCAGCGTTTCTATTCTGGTCAAACTGAGGAAGATCTCTCAGACTCCTCATGTCTGAATCCAATGAATACCATCACATGTTAACATTAGAGGTATTGAGATCACTAATAGACTGACCAAAGAATATAATGAGAAAGAAACGTCAACTGACACTTCACTCACTTATCAAGAGCTGGAATCAAATGAAAGATCTAAACCAAATTTAGGATGGCGAATTCTACCCAATGCACCAATGGTGCATAGGAAAATCCCCTGGCTCTCTGCTGGAAATCAAATGTGACTGTGACTCCCAGACTGCTCTGGCTTGACTAACAAGTTGTGGGAAATCCCCCCATGGGTTCCACCCTGGACACTAAGATTATTTTGAGGCAAATAATGACCAGACGCCATTTGTATAATAATAACTTATATTTATTCACTTGGTTCTAATATCAAAATTCTAATGACAAATAGTAAGCTATATGTCTACGTCAAAAAGGGATTTACCTTTAATAATAAATTAAATTACGAAATAGGAAATTAATCAATAACTACGCGCAATATCAAAAAATTTACCGGAATAGAAGGCCTGAGAAATAACAGGAAACTTGAATTATTAGCTTTCATTAACTTAAACTAATTTTATTAAACTAACGCTTGTGGTAAGCGGTATTAAACTAGAATATATCACCTGGTAGTACTTATGATCTCTTCAGGTATATTAACCTCCTAAGGTTCCTTCGCTGAATACTAACAGCAGTGCTCTACTATCGTAATCCAATTGAATCCTATAAACCTTGTCATTACTGCTGCTGGCTCAATAGCCTTCTTCCCCGCTAACTTACAACGCTCTACTTAAATACCATATCTACTTTACATATCCCATTTTCTCCTTTTAGAGTTGATTGGAAATATACGTGAATTTGCAATCCCCAAAGACGCCTAAGAATATTAGTGGAAAGGTGCCGTACAGATTCGTCACAAAGTAGCTACCTGAAATATCTTTCCTCTGATAGTGGCAGAAAAAATTCACCCCACTTGTATGAAATACTGTGACCACCCAGTTTCACCGAATCACATTCTGAGATACAACGGACTTTCTAAGGGGGACGTAACATCCAATCTTTTTATTATTATAGATTTTTTGGGGAGGTCAACAACCTTCTGGAACTGATAGAACGTTTGTCAGATCTTTAGAGAATAAGAAACAACAATAACAATTATAATCTGCTGTACATATTTGATGCAGAATGTCAGAGCGTATGCCCAACGCGATTACGTAAACAAAATGTTTAGGAAAAAAAACTATCAAATCAAATGGAGTGAATGATTAAAATAATGCAAATGTTCTAAATGTTTTTTTTTACTATCATGCCTTCTTCATTCCTTAAGTATTAATTCAGTGGCCCACACGGGGGAGGGGCGGGTCTGGACCCCCCTAGCCCTTGATTTTTTTCAATTTATTATAATCCAATGTATGTAGTACGTAAAATTTAATAAGTATTTGTTATTAATACATAATTTCATCAATTAAGGTTAATTATTTGTTCTATAATTAATTTTTTCTGTTTTTTGTTCCCGAAAATTTACACAATCAAAGGAATATATTGGACGGCGTATTGGAGTATAATACGATCATAGTGGACTTTCGACCCTGGACCACCCCCTCCCCTTGAATAATTCCTGTGTACGCCCCTGATTACATTATACGTCTGTGGTATTAATTTCATGTCTCCCAGTTGGAATTTGCTAAATTTAGACAAAACCTAAAAAGTTTTCGAAGTTTTGTATGTGCACATACCTAGTGTATGCACATTAATGTATATTAATGCATGCTTAAACTATACAAAAATACGACAGACGTCGTTAATAGATATTTGAAGTTCGATGAAAAATATTTTACTTTTCCACGAATTAAATTAATCTTCCTTTTGCTAATGGATTCTTCGAGAAAGTATCCTTAAAGAGAGTTATTAGTTTCAATACTTATGATATATCTTTCAATTTTAAATGAAATATTTTAAACCGATACTAAAAAAAAAGTTAGATACCATATGTCTAAAATTTTTATCGCGCAGAATGAGAAATATTTTTGGATGGAAAATGTCTGAGCTTTGAGGTAAGCAGCAATAAAACGAAAATCCCAAACTTTAGTTTCTTATTTTGACATTTTATTCTCTTATTCAGCCTTGTTCGTTCCAGACTGCAATATTAGATGATTAATGTAGAGCGAAATAAGATTAAATGAGAAAGTCTGACGTACTGAGGATAATATTTTACGTGCACCCAGTGCTGTTTAATTTACGAATTGAATCCATAAAGCGCTCCTTTAGGTTAATGTAATGCTTTTAATGGGTAGTTTCGATGTAATAAAAGTTGTAGTGCATATTTTAATACATTTTTTTTCTTTTATGTTGAAACATAATAGAATAGACTCAATTATTAGATTACAGTCTACTCTATAATTTAACTAAGAAATTACAGTTTAATATTACGTGTGGGATATTTAATGGAACATGTGAATTAACTCTAATTTACAAGGAATGAATTTCTTCGAAATTTGGTACAGACGTATAAATTATTCATTATGTAGCCATTTACTTTTTAAAAAAAATTTAAATGCTTAAAATTCAAGGCGGGTTGATAAGACAAAGGATATGTTTCCAGAAAAGAAAGAAAGCATTATTTTATTGAACTTTTTAGTTTTTCAGACAAAGAAGATATTTTGGTACTTACATATTATCGCAACCTGTTGGCGACATTATATGAAATGAAGCACATAGTTGCCAATTCAGCGCGTACGGCACATAGGAAATAGGGGTGCTAATTTGGCGAGTTATTAATAGAGTTGGCGGCTGTTGCGATAATACTTAAGTAACGATATCTTTCTTTAATGTTCAAAAACGTTACATGAGACTCAATTGCTCATTCTTATAAGCAATTATACACATTAGGAATTATTTTATTATGAAATAGGTTGTTTATAATACTATGCATTAATTCTAATTTATGAAATGAATAAGAAAATAAAATTTGGTCTCTCTCTACATATATATACACACACAATATAGAAAATATTGTTTCTTTGAGGGGGAAATTGTCGAATCGGTTACTGGTCCACCATATGTGGAAAATGGCGCGTTTTTGCGTGTTGTATTTTGGAGTAGAAAACCTACGATTTGGCAATTTTGACCCTTTATCGATTTCGCGAGAAAAAACTTGGCGGGATAAGTGGCCAATACAACCATTCAACCCTTGGAGAGACAAAATAAAATTAATTTCCTTACAGTATTTGTTACAAAAAAAGAAAGAAAGATCGATCAATTTATTAATCAAAATTTTTGCTAATACAAAAAGCTCTATAAATTCTTATATTAAGTTAGATAAAATGTGGTACTTATCTTTTTTCTTTTTCATCATTTATAAAGTGTCTTTGAAATTTGGGAAGGTCAACTTCAACGGTCAGTAAAGATTTCTCATTATAAGTAAAGAAGCTTATATTTCCCATTTTCATAAATTTTGATTATGCGTACCACTACCATTATTCAAACATACAGAGCGTATGGTTAACAAAATTCTAAATACATTTAACTAAACCCCCAAATGAGTTCATCGAAATTGAAATCATTTTTCCTTTCTTCTACAAAATCAAAACAAGTAAATCACAAGAGGAACAACTTCAAGTGCATTTCTATAACTGAGATGCCAGTCATTGTTGGTAAGAAAGTGTTGTCAGACACAACAATATTTAATATTTCAAGATATTGATTGTTTGAATTTACTAACAATGTAGATGGAATTAAAAACAAGTAATATATATATAAAAAAAACTTTAAGTCAATTCCTACTTAGATCAACAAAGAAAATTTTTATTTTAGCTACTTTTTATTAAACAGTGACAATTAATATAAATATATATATACATAGGGCAGTATCACAACATTAAGTGGTAATTAATTTCGATTAATTATCATTAAAGTATCGTATTGTCATCCAGAACAACCGTGTAGGAAAAATTTCATTTCAACTGAATGTTTTAAAACGTGAGAAAAAAACCTTTTCAGGTTTTGAACCAAGTCACAAAAATTATGCCAACTTGGCTGTATTTGTTTTTCTTTAAAGAATTAGTTTCAGTCAATTTTTATTAATTATAATTAAATTATTGTATTGTCATCCAAAATAATCATGTGTATAAAATTACAGCTCAATTGAGAGCTTTAAAATGTATTTTATTAACGCGCGCGATTGAAGATTCCACTAAGATAAATAAATAAATATATAGAGAGAGTGTGACCTATTATATATATATATATATATATATATATATATAAAAGTAGGAATTGAAAAAATATGTTACATGTTAGATCTTGTATGACAATTGTGACGGATCTATTCGCGTACCTTCCTCTAATACACTTGGGAAATCTATGGTCTGTCATTCGCGTTTATTTAGATTAAATCTACGATATATAGTTAGGATTTTCTAGCTAGCAAAGCGGAGAAGGAGAGAGAGAAAGCCAGAAGTCAGGTGAGATTACTACTGATCAGGTATCACTCAAATTCAAAGAATATTTCAAATATTAAATAGACGAATGAATTAAAGTGACGATTGGTCACTAAATTTAAATTAACGTTAAGTTAATTAGAATAACAGAATTGATTCTAAAATAAGGTTGATAATTGTAGTCTTCTCATAATTCGTGCTTCTCGTTGTTGTTACACGTATATTGTTGACATTGAGACATTCTCTTGTTGAAATTAATTGAATCAGTGTTGCTAATTTGTGAGATCAATAAATAAGTTGATTTTGAATATGTTTGGCATCCCTTCCCTTCCTCCTACACATTTAGAGAGAGGGACAATTCCCTCACACAATGATTTGATTGCTTTCTATTGCCTGTATTTCCAAGGCCTATATTTCCTTTAATAATGTAGCATACCTAGACTGAAGGGAAAAATGAGTTAATTATAAGATCTATAGCCCTTTTCTCCTAAGCAATGCCTATATATTGTTGAAATTTGTATTTAGAAGGTTTCTTCAGAACATGGATTGTAATTTTTAAGTAAATACAAGTACCAAAGTGGAAAAATATCCGTTTCATAGAACATAAAAAAAGCGAAAATTTTTGAGTTAAGTATTTGTAACTTACCTAAGATAATATCTTTGCATGAAGTTATTTTTTCGTGATTTAAATTTGAAAAAAATAGCACAAATTTATTTGTTGGCTATTTTATTTCACCCTTCTTAAAGTTATGTTCGTATCCAAATAAAATACAGTTTTTAAAAATAACTAATTTTCTTCATTTTTGTTCTTAAGGAATAACAGATCTACAGCCATACGGCATTCCAGAAAAACCATCTCAACAATTTGCAAAACATATGTAGGAATTCTAAGACTCTCTACTTCGACTTACTTATTGTTTACTAATATTACAGAAAGAAGAAACGCAAGGCCATTGTTACGGACATCACAATTTTAAATTATGGTCAAATAACCAGGGCGACTAGAAGCAGGCATTCCTATCTCCTAACATCCACTTCACTCTGTCCCAAAACAGGAATTTTGATCCCAAAATGATTTGACATTAACCTCACTATATACTTACTGTCCATATAAAAATCGGGCGTTAAATATCCGGCTCGACTGAAACAACGTCGCTATGAATTTATTACTATGGTTACTCGGTTACAATTTCCAGAATGCACTTTCTGCAGATGCAGTGTATGTCCGAGTTAAGTTTGTTATACAGAAATTCGTCGGATAAAATTTTAAAGTAAAACACTTATTAATAAAATTTTGTGAAAAAGAAGTGCTTTAAAAATACTCGAAAAAGGAGGTGCAATGAATGTGAATTGGCAGCTGATAACGAGTTAAGGAAAATGTTGTAAGAAAGGCCCCTTTATCTCTCAATATTGAAAATGACTAATTTTAAGGAACATTTTCTGAAAAAATTATTCTACATACAACCCCAATTTTTGTTGTTGTTGTTGCTGCTCACGCCACCTGTCTGACAGAGTCAGATCGAAGCCCACGAAATTCATCGTAGCAATGGGCGAGATGTATGCCTGTCGTTGGCCTTAGCCTTGAGCACCATACAGATGACAGTACGATTTAGCTCGGTGAAATTCCCGAAGGGAAGATGGAACATTACGATAGATGGCGTCATTATCTATCTCCACCTCCAGAATTTAGGCATGGAACTGAAGAGGAGGGAAATTTTCTGCAGTTCCCTGCACTCGTGATTCAGCCCACAAGACTTTCGGACCCACTGATTTAACGAGCACGTACTCCGTGTGTACTCCGAGGGTATTTGACGGTACGGGCATCGAACCCAGGCCTTCCAGTCCGGGGAGTCCGGTGCTCTAACCACTAGGCTACCCAGGGACCTACCCCAATTTTTGGAGGCGCATATTGAATTACTATATTAACGAGACCATTTTTTAAAATGTTTGATTTTTTGTGTTATAAAATATATATGCGATGTATTAAAAATTTCAAAACTATTAAAAATGTGTGCAGATTTTAACCAGCATTTTTACATAAATTTTTGAGACACAGTCCTTATCTGAATACTATATAAATAACCATTTTAATATGCATACAAAATTTCAAAACTGTAAGATGAAACTTTTTCAAAAATGTTCCTTTTGTATTGAAACTAACATTTTTGAAGAATTGAAACTTGAATACATATTTAAGACTTCTTTAGCATATGTAAGCAGTTTTTAAAAAAAGATATTTAAATTTCTTGTAATTTAGCGGGAGCAAAAATTTAAATTGCATTAGAATCAGAAAACGATTCGTGTTTTATTTTTTTGTGACGTGACCCATAAAAAATAAACTATATTTTATTTAAACCAAATAAGTGACATAAATTGCTACATATTCTCTTTTGTGTGTGTAAAGTATAAGAAGGAGGTCTTAAGCTGCCGCTCCAAAATACTTCCGTCACGTCCTCATTGTATAGACATTTAAGTTGAATCTACGTAATAAAGCGTCTCGTAATCTCGTACAACAGTTCAATGTAAACGCAGGAATCAATCTTGATTTAAAATGAAAAGTGTCAATATAGTGTACCCAGCATAAAAAGGCTACGATGGACATAAAAGATCTTTAGAAATAATTCTTTTTATCAAGCATGCTTAGCTCCTAGCTAAGCCCTCTTTAAAATGACCAAACAAATATAAGACTAAGTTTATAGATTAAACATATGAAGAGGGATATATATATATACATAAAGTGCTGTGAGACAATTTTCTGTCCAAAACTCACGAAAACTTGAATGCTTTTTCAATTTCTACTAAAGAGTGTTTTTTTTCCAGGTATAGAAGTTTAAGTTGGCATTACTTTCCAAGATGGTGACCGATTTAACAGCTGTCAAGCGATTTATTCTCAGTTTGGTTTGGCAATTCATCAAAACGATCATCAAGCAAGGCGTAGATTTGTCGAATGGGCCCAAAACGAGATTGCCGTTGTTCCCGATTTTCATAAGCGAATTTTGTTTACGCGAAGAAGCGCACTTCTGGTTGAATGGCTACGTCAACAAACAAAAGTGTCGCATTTGGAGTGAAGCTAATCCACAAGTGTATGTCGAAACACCGTTACATCCAGAAAAACTGACTGTTTGGTGCGCTTTATGGGCTGGTGGAATCCTTCAAAAACGATGAAGGCCACAACATTACAGTCAATGGCGATCGGTATAGAGCCATGATTACTAACTTTTTCATTCCTGAATTGAACAATCATGATGTCCAGCAGCTGTGGTTCCAACAAGACGGCGCAGCATGTCACACAGCTCGTTCCCAATCGATTTATTGAAAGACACGTTTGGTGACCGCCTAATTTCACGTTTTGGACCTGTGAATTGGCCTCCAAGATCTTGTGATTTAACACCGCTAGAATATTTTCTGTGGGGCTATGTAAAGTCATTGGTCTATGTGGATAAGCCACAAACGCTTGACCATTTGGAAGACAACATTCGCCGTGTTATTGCCGATATACGGCCACAAATCTTGGAACAAGTCATCGAAAATTGGACGTCCAGATTGGACTACATCCGAGCCAGCCGTGGCAGTCCTATGCCATAAATCATATTTAAAATGTAATGCCACAAAATTATCTTTCGAATAAAAAAATTCATGTCAATCGAATAATACATCGTTGTTTTATTGCAATTTAAAGTTCTATACCTCTAAAAAAACACCCTTTATATATATAAAAGTGCTGTGAGACAAGTTTCTGTCCAGAACTCACGAAAACTTGAATGCTTTTTCAATTTCTACTATTAACTCACAATCTCTATACATTTATTTATAAATTTATCTTGATGGAATTTTCAATCGTTAATAAAATACATTTTAAAGCGCTCCATTGAGCTGAAATTTTATATGCATGATTATTTTGGACGGCAATACAATAATTTAATAAAAATTAATTGATTAGAACTAATTATTTAAAGAATTACAAATTCAGCCACGTTGACATCGTTTTTGGCGACTTGTGTCAAAACTTAAAAGATTTTTTTTTCGCTTGTTAAAGCATTCAGTTGAACTGAAATTTTATGTACACGATTGTTTTGGATAATAACACGATACTTAAATGATAATTAATAAAAATTAATTACCACTGAATATTGTTATTTTGTCTTATGTGTATATAAATAGTTATATTAATTGTAAATATTTATTAAAAAGTAGCTAAAATAAATTTTTGTCCGTACCACAACATAGTGGGGACTTTGAGCCTTGGCAGATAAAGTGTACATCAGGCACTCTACATTGCGCGTCCTTAAAGACACTAGGACTCAAAGCCACGATTGGACGACGCTGGCCACAAATTCGTGACCATGACCACTTGGCTTCGATAGACACTTTAAAAAACGGAAGGAGTGAAAAAAAAAGCCCAGAAAAGATTTTTAACTAATCGAAGTATTTTAATGAGTACTTCATAAGTTCGTGACCAATATCACCCAACTACCACGATTCACTTTAAATCAGCGTTTCTCAAAGTGTGGGGCACCCCTTCTAGGAGTCGTGACATTCCTAGGAGGGGGACGCGAGCATGTTGAAAAGTTAAAAACAAAAGATTATTTATAAAAAAATATTAATTTACTGAAAGTTAATAAGAAAAAATACATTCTGACTTAGAGTAAACAAATAGAAAAAAACAACATTTACACCAATATAATAAATACACTTATAAATGTATTAGTACTGCACAATATGTTTGATAATTAAATTAATAATATTAAGTTAAGAATAAGATTTTAATAATTACCAATGACCCCATGTGCTTTTCATATATAAAATTATAAGCAGACATTAACAGTTACCTTGATAATTTGAACGGTTTATAATTAATGCCTTAATTACCGATAAAATGTTACATGATTTGCTCCCCAATGCCACCATTTTGGGGGGAGGAGTGAGTGAGTGAGTGAGTGAATATTAACGCCGCACGAGGGCTTTTGGCGACGGACCCCGCCGTTTTGAAACATGGCCAAGTGACTTGGACGACACTTGAGCTGGCACCCCCCTTTCCTAACTAGCACACCCCACCAATGGGAGGACGTTTCAGCTCTCGACAGATTTAACAGGCATGGTTGCCCTACACGGTGGGTCTTTAGCGGTACTGGGCTGGAACTGCCATGCCATGATCCGATACCTTGATCACTGGGGTACCGCAGCTCTAGGGGGACGAGAAGACGGTGGGAATAAATAAAAAAAACCTCTGAAAAAAGTAAATCATTCGCAAACACTGTGAAATTAATTTTATTGCATTCCAAATCCTTCAGAATAATTTTATAGATAGCAGTGAACAGAAAAGATCGTACTTCGGAAAGACGTATAAATACGTCCAGCACAATTTACTCATTGGGTGAGGGAGACGTTTATATACGTCGGCGGTGCTTAAGAGGTTAAAGTCATATTGTAGATTTAGCGTCTAAGTATCGTATTATCGAATTCAATGCATTGTTATTGTATGGAGGGGGCTCGATGAAAATTATGATTGAATATTGGATCGCGCGCGCGAGTATTGAAAGTTTGAGAAGCAGTGCCTTAATTGGTATCAGGACTGAAATGAGCATCTCAAGTGGAAATTTTCATTCAGAATCACATCCTTTTTGATAACATATGTTATCAGAGGTTTCAGGAATACGATTAGTAAAACACGAAATTTCTAAAAGAAACTACACTAACATTTCTGACTATTGTAACCAAGCTAGAATCACATTGTGACTAATCTTAACAAATTGATTACAAGTATATTTTAAACAAATTAATAATAATCAGCAAAATATGCCTACTTAAAAATTAAATTATTATCAATTCACAGAAACGGAGAACGTGATACAGTGTGTTAAAATTTCATCAAAGTCGCCTTCGAGTAAATTTAGAAGGACTTGCTCGTGAAGAATGCGTCATTGGGAAGGCAGGCATTTTGCGGAGTTATTCCGGAATGCGAATTGTCCACCTTTTCTCTATTCAAGTAAATGAAATCAAAGGCGCGGATGAAACATTGGTTTCATTTTGAAATCCTAGCAACGCGCCTTGATTGGAATGCTTGTTGGTCGCGGGCTCCTTTCTCTTTGCTTTGCACCCTAATAGACATCAGATACACCCAAACACGATTAATGAAACCGCATAGTTGCTCGCCTAAACTATTTCAATATGGACATCACATCCCCAGAATGAATGAGATCAGCTATAAATAGAAAGATGGAAAAAAATCCTTATAATTAAAAGTGAAAAATAGTTAGTGAATCATAATACACGACTTTTATTTAAAAAATAAATCATCAAAGTTAAAAAAAAATTAAGAAATGCATTAATTTGCAGTATAATTTTATAATTGTTTTGAGTCATTTTTAGTGTGAATTATCGTAAAATCCGGCGTATTACGCACACGTATATTTTCAAGCTGCATTTTTTAATTTTTAGGTATATTCACCGTATAACACGCATCTCCTTTTTAAAACGGAACCTGAAATGTATGTGTGAAATATTTCATGTATTGAAGTCATTTATTCAAAATATTATGCTAGGCTTTTAAAAAATAGTATACTCATAGAACTACAAACCCTTTAAGTTACCCATTATGTATGACATTTCTTTTAAATAAACAATGCAAAATTTAAATTAATTGATTAAAACTACTTATTTAAAGAATTACAAATACAGCCACGTTGGCATCATTTTTGGCAACTTGGCGACCCTTTTAGCGACTTGTGTCAAAATTTGAAAAGGTTTTTTTCTCACGTTTTAAAGCATTTAGTTGAATTGAAATTTTATATACACGATTGCTTGGGATGACAATATATATATGTATATACATATTTATATTAATTGTAACTATTAAATAAAATTTTTCTTTGTTGATCTAAGTAGGAATAGACTTAAATTTTTTTATATTACTTGTTTGTGTTAAAAGTGTACGTTATGCGCCGGATTTTACGTATATACAAATAACCATATGTTATGTTAGCATTTTATAAGGCCACTTTTTCTTGTAATATTATGCTTAATATTTTTAGGATTGAGATTTATTTATAAAAAGAAGTTAATTCATCTTAGTAGCTGACATAAATTTAATTTTAAGACCCTTTTTTGAGGAAAGTATGTACCCCACCTTCTTCAGGGAGTTATTTAAAGGTAAGTGAGTGTTTATTGACTTCGTCAACACGAGAACTCACTGGTGACGGACGTCCCAGTTTTGAGCTGCGGTCAGAAAACCAGGAAGACACCTGAGGTGGCGATGCTTTTGTGTTGTATTTAGAGTACTTTTTCCTTAATATTTGTTTTTTTAACACTGTTATGTATCTCTTATGTTATGTATCCCCTTAATTGCGCTTGGTGGAATATTGTAGGTTTAGTTCTTTCTTTCTCGGTCACGCACTTCGTAATTGAAGTTTTATATCTGTAGCGTGCATTTCTAAGAAAAAAATAATAATAAATTAAACAATTTACTTTTCATCAGTTGTTTAACAGTTCTTAAAATTGTTCTCCAATCATTTTCTGTAAATGTGCGTGTTTAGCTTAAAAATTCAATAGGACGATAAATAACTGAACATTCCGGAATATGTTTTCTGGAATAATTAATACCGAAATAATAACAAAGGCAAATAATACAGAAGGCCAGTTTAGTTGTTATAAGCTTTGTTAGGTAAGCTCGGAATTCGTTTGGGTGAAAATAAAAAGACAAATATTGAAAATTACAGAACAAGACATAACTTTTACTGAGGCATGTGAAAGTGAAATATATTCACGAACTAAAAAAAAATTGTTCTAAAATACAGTGAAATACGTTTAACGGGAAAACACTTTAGACGAAATATCGGTTAACACGAAATAATACAACAGTCCCGACAAACTACTGTGTGATCTCATGCATCATTTTCTTTTAACACAAAACGAAAATCGCTTAACACGAAGATATTTTCCTTCTGGGAATGAACAAAATACGAAAAACACCAGCAGCGCGGCGAGATTTAAGAGGGGTATGAAATGAAAGATAGGTGGTTTTCCGTTTCGAAGAAAGGAGGATAACTTGGCTTTAAAATGTCCTCGGAACAGCCTGCGACACGATCTAATTTTGTTTATCTAAGTAACTTTCACTCTCCATCCCTAAAAGTGTCACACAAAAACACCTAATCTCACATCAGTTGGCTTTGGAACTCGGTGACGAGTACATCCCTGTGTGAATAAAAATCAGTGTGAGTTTGGTTCGATATTTATTTTTTTATTTCAGAAGAATTTTTTTGAGAGCACAATGGTAAAGAGCTCAGGGGAAAAGCAAACTTCTATTTCGCTGAAAATGAAGATGTAGCTTCTTAAGGCTGTTGATCAAAAACAGAAGACGAAAACGGAAATCTGCAAAAATTTTGGCATTGCTAACTCTACACATTTTCAACAATAATTAAAAAAAAGAGACAAATTACGGAAATGTTTGAACATATCTACCTAAATAAAAATGTACTCTAATCAATATATATATATATATATATATATATATATATATATATATATATATATGTATATGGCATGTTTTTTGAGCCAAAATCAGACTTAGTTTTAAAAAGGATCTTTATTTTTTAATGAAATCTATACAAGTTCTGACGCTGAGAGGAGAGAGAAAAAGAACGCCGCGTGAAATCTAAGTGTTTTACCCCTTAAGCCAGATGAGAGAAGTACCTCTGATTTTATGAGTGTACTTGAAAGTTAATACTGACATATAGGGCTATTAAATCTAACGATCTGGAATTAGACGTGTTTATTGGCTAGGCCATATGTTCGGAAGAAATAAATGGGTAATTAGTTTGATACTTGAAGATCAAATGTAATATATGAATTAAGTGCTAAATAGGGAATTTAATTTTTAATCTAATTTAATTATCTTTACATATATATATTGCAGTATCTTTTAACACGAAAAAATATTTCAATCCTCTCAGTTTCATGTTAAGCGATTTCACTGTAGTGGTACAAAATGTATAATTTTTATTAAACTAAAATGAAACTTCTATTACGTTTAAAATACTTCCTACTTTAATATTCAAATACGTTTCGCCTTTTTTTAATCGATTACACTTAAAATTTATTCTGAGATTTCCTGTTTAATACTTACCAATTTATTTGCCTTGACTTAAATCGCATTTTACATCAAAAAATGATCCCGAAGCACATATACATACATTTCTTAATATGATACCTCTCAAAATGGTATATATATCTGAAGTAAAACTGAAAAGTCACAATCTTAAGCGGACCAACCTTAACAACAACAGTTGCCTCAACTGCAAAAACCATCAACAGGACTCCTTCTGCAAACACGGCAAAGGCATAAATATGTATAAGACCATCTATAAAACCCCTTTTTGTCCTTTCAGAAGTTTTTAGTGTTTTAATATTTCATGTTGAGATTCTGCAGTGTAATAGGAAGACTGTTTGTAAAGGAAAAAGAAAGAGATACATATTTCCCGTTGAAACACATCCCGCACAAGATTGCAAAAAAGAGCTATATTTTTTAATACTTTTTTTTCTCTTTCTCTCTCCTGGAAACTCACCAACCCTTGCCAACGAAAAACGTTGAAAAACATACAAATATTAAAATTTAAAACGCTTTCTGGGCTTGCATACACATAACCGGGAGGGAGGGGGGCAGGCTGCAGTACAAATAAATAAATAAAATGCGTATAAACAACGAAAAATACCAATACATAGCGTTGGGGACTTATAATCTAAGGATTTTTACTGCCCTCTCCCTCAAAGTACATAATAGAACGAAGGCTAGAAAAGTGGAAAAACAGCAGAAAAACCATGAAAAATATTTTCCTTTTTCTGTCTATCTTTAAGTTTTTGAATAACGATGCAACATCAGCCCCTGCCTCCCCTCTCCTCCTCTTTTCATACACCCTAAACCTTATTTTGTGTTGCCCCTTCCCCCTCTACCCTAGCAAACCCAAAAACCACGCTCACAATTTTTTTTCCCTCAAATACTGAATAATTTATATCTGAATGTAAAAATCCTACGTAATGTTTCCTAGTCCAACGAATAGGACAGGGGGATATTTTATTTTATTTTATTTTTATATCTGTTTTATTTATTTTTTAAGCCTATTTTTCGTTTGGGGGAAGGGTAGAGGGGCAGGGGGAGGGGAAAAGGAAATGTACATAAATGCATATATTCGAAAGAAGGCAAGGAATTTAAGATGCATAAGTAATTTTATCAACCAATAAGTATAAACATGTTTTGTCGTATCAAAGTTTTTCATTCGGATATATATTTATTCTGGTAACGCGAAATGAAGGGAGACGTTGTTTTAGATTTATACATGTTTCCCCCTCCCTCGTTTTTCGTTCTGTTTCCCCTTACCCCTCCCTTCTTATTTTTTTTTCTATTCTCCTTCTAAACTAATTTAATAATACCTAGGTCGCTACAACCAAAGTCTTGGGCTTCACATTTTATTAGAGAATTTCAATATTCTTAATGGAAAGTTCTAAAATCCGTCCTACCAAAATATCAAACGATAAAGTAAGAAAAAAGAAAGGGAAAAATGGAATAGATTTTGATTAATAATTTCAGAACCGAAAGTGAAGTATATTTATTCATAGAACAAGAATGGAGAATCTAGAAAACGCAAAGTGCGTAGATTCCTATAGAAAAGAATATGAAATAAGAATTTTTTATTTATTTATTTATTTCAAAAACTCTTACGCTAAGAGAAATTTCGTGATGTTATTTATTTTGATACGTGGTAGCATATATTATACATGACTTTGTCGTATTGAAAAATAATAAAAAATGTCCCTGGATATCAATATATACGATTAATTAAAAGGGTATTTTCAACATGAAATGAAACGGACAAAAACCTTCTTTATTAATATTCATTCAAGTTCCTATTCGTGTTCTGAACTTTAATTATCTAGATCATTTATGAAAAATTTAGATTAAAGTTCTATGAAATTATTTACAGAGTAACATGGAAATAGTTATTAAACTTAAAGGAGTTTTATGAATTTGAAATTAATTAATATTTCTTCCTTACTACTGATAATTTTTGAATTTTCAATCTCACATGAGGGGATTTTTTTAACTTCTGCTTTTTTCCATTATGCGGTTATCATGCAAAAATAAATAACATTAATAAAAATATAAACATACATTTAATTAGTACAAAACAAAATAATTATCCAAAAAACTTTTGGAATTACTTCTACATTCCTTTTACTTTTAATCTTTGACACATATCTGATATTTTTTAAAGAATCCCAAAACTAATATGGGTTGACGGCCCCCATTAACATTTTGGATATGTGTTTTGGGTTACATGATAAAATGAGATAAATTCATGTGACGTCATAGTCGCATGATAAATACAATCACGTATCTCCAGTCAATCAGTTGCGGCGCTTCATTGTTGCCAATTTTTGCTTTTTACAGAAACTTTCTTATAAAAAGCACATATTTGTCAAAAATAAGATATCATAATACAGGTAAGCAAAATGAACTCGAAATAAAAACACACGTATAATAAAAAAATTTTAAATTTTGAAAAAATTAATATTTAGATAAATTTACCAATTGTCAAAATTGAAATAGTTTCTAAATTTTGCAAGTGGAACAACAAATTCAAGTCTAATATTAGTTTTGAATTCAATGGGGACAACACGTGTTTTTATCATGTGACCGCCGTTATGAGCTTAATCCATTACTATTTCAGTTTCTAGATTCAAGATCAAAACACGTTACAATTTCGAAGAAATATTTGATTGTGTCATCTCTTTTGCCAGCAGTACAATTTTTTGTTGTCAAACACCAAATCTCAATAACCTCTCTGATTGCTAGATTATTTAGTTTCTAGTTGTGAAAATTAACAGACGAAGGTGATTCTCCACATGAAAACTAATATTTTAAACCTAGTAAATATTTGAGACTCTGTTAAATTCCATATCCAAATGGGTTATTTGTAACATCTTTATTTTTGTAAATCTTTAACTCACAGTTCTTCAATCGCTGACTCAACTTTTTCAAACAGAATGTAAAGACTTCAAAAAAATAAATGACAACGCTCCCAACTATGTATTTGTTAAAAATAGAATACATATGTAATAAACTTCGAATTTTTATCACGAATCCATCAGACTATTTTCTTTTTATATTTTTGTTAATCACATGTATTGGCAAAGATTCACGAAGTTTCATGCTTCATCGTTTCATTATTAGTAAATATGATGCCGAATACCAAATAATTCGATTATTAATTGAGAGATTACGAACATATTACATAAGAGCTCCATCTTGTGGCATAAAGTAGAAAAAACAAAGTGCATGCCAATTTATTTAAGTTTATGGAACATCGATTTTGTGTGATTTTCGTTTAACCTACTGAAATGTTTTTGCATATTGGTACAGAAATTTCAAACTGAGATACTTCTCTGCCGAAACGTAACTGTGACCGGAAAAATCGTTTGCGGGACGAAGGAGATAATTTCTTCAAAGTGGCCTTGGCGGGAAAATTGGTCGCTAAATATCGCCTCCAGATTTGGCGACAAGATGTATCAAGAAAAATCCTAAAAGGTCTAGGATGATTATTACGTAAAAAATGCCAAAGGTCTCTTTTCGAATTTCTTTAGCCTACATAAGAATTATACGGAGAAGCAATAGAGAGTCAAAGCCTGAGACTGGCTGTACGCTTTCATTGTCCTAATGTGGTATTATGACTACGGGTTTTTATTGCTGTGGGAGTTTTGAATTTGTAATGTGTTGGATCCTATGTGAGTTTATTGATTTCTGTTAATTAAAAATCTGATGTAATTCTTGGATTTTTCCATGATAAGTTATGATTTCATCTGAAAGAATCTTATATGAACCTTCCTTACATTTGAAAGTAAATCCGCCAAGCAGCAATATATATTACTCGAAATAGTTCCAGTTAGTCGAAATGGTAAATATTCTGTAAATGAATATTTCAGATTTAAGCGTCTATTTTTTATAAGGCCTGTCTATGTCTAATGTTCAAGAACAGAATATAAGTTCGGCGAATCTGTTTCAGATCAGAAATTTCTCCAACATTAATTTTGCATTCTGATTTCATTATCCTCCCGATACCAGTAGTACTCCAATTAAGAGGTTTCTTATAAGTTTGAAATTAGCCGTATGCGAAATTCCCACCTCTCTAAATATTACAAAGATAAATAAAATGGAAAAAAAACTTATTATTTTCAGATAGAATTGTAAGAGAGAGAGAGAAATAAAGCTATCGTCGTAAATGTCTTACTTTAAAGAATTTTTTTTTTCAAAAATATCTCAACAATTTTACCCGTTTGGTGAAAAATTTTCCCGCCTCGCAGCTACAATATAGGCTTCCCTATGCCAGCGTCTCTCAAGCTGTGGGGCGCGAGCCTACTGAAAAGTCGAAAACAAAAGATTATTCAAAAAATTATTAATTTACTTGTGACGAACCTTTGCGGAACCTTTCCACTAATGTTCTTCGGCGTCTTTGGGGATGGTAAATTCGCGTATATTTCCAATCAACTCTGAAAGGAGAAAATGGGATATGTAAAATAGATAGGATATTTAAATAGAGCGTTGTAAGTTAGTGGAGATGAAGGATATTGAGCCAGCAGCAGTAATGACAAAGTTTACAGGATTCAATTGGATTACGATAGTGGAGCATTACTGTTAGTACTCAGCGAAGGAACCTTAAGAAGTTAATATACCTGAAGAGATCAAAGTACTACCAGGTGATATATTCTAGTTTAATACCGCTTACCACAAGCGTTAGTTTAATAAAATTAGTTTAAGTTAATGAAAGCTAATAATTCCAGTTGCGTGTATTTCTCATACATCCTATTCCGGTAAACCTTATTGATACTGCACGTAGTTATTGATTAATTTCCTATTTCATAATTTAATTTAATATTAAAGGTAAACCCCTATTGACGTAGACGTAAAACCTACTATTTATTAGATTTTTGATATTTGAACAAGTGAATAAATATAAGTTATTATATAAATAGCGTCTGGTCATTCTTTGCCTCAAATTAATCTTAGTGTCCAGGGTGGAATCCAGGGGGGTTCCCACATACTGAAAGTAAACAAACAAAACGCTTTTTGATGTAATAAATCATAAAATACACATTTACACGGATATAATATGCGTATAAATGCATCAGTACTGTACGATGTATTTTATTACTAAGTTAAAAATACTAAGTCAGTGCTTCTCTAACTTTCCATATGTGCGATCCAATATTCAATCATAATTTTAATCGCGCCCCCTTCCATTCTATAGCAATGTATCGAATTTAATAATACTACATTTTGATGCTAACGCTAGAATATGACTTAAACGTCTTAAGGGCCATCGGTGTATATAAACGCCTCACTCAGCCAAATCATTATTTCCCCCGGACGTATATATACGTCTTTCCGAAGTACGACCTTTTCTGGGCAGTACTATCCATAAAAGTATTCCAAAAGCTATGAAATGCAATAAAAATAACTTGATAGAGTGTTCGGTGGCATTGGGAACGAATTGCGTAACTTTTAAGGGGCAGTTAAAGGATAAATTATAAACCGTACAAATTATCAAGATAAGTGTTAATTTTTGTATATAATTTTATATCTCACAAGACTATTCAGTCTTGGTAATTATTAAACTCGTTCTTAACTTAGTTTTGTTAAATTAATTATCAAACGCATCGTGTAGTATTAATATATTTATAAGTATATTATATCAGTGTAAATGTGTATTTTATTTTTTTATTATGTCAGAATGTGTTTTGTTTACTTTTAGTAAATTAGTAATTTTTAAAATAATTATTTGTTTTAGACTTTATATAATATGCTCGCGCCCCCCTCTTAGAGTTATCACTCCCCTCAACGGGGGGTGCGTCCCACAGTTTGAGAAACCTGCACTAAGTTAAGAACAAGTGTGATAATTACCAGTGACCCCATGGGCTTGTATTAACACTTATCTTGATAATTTGTACGGTTTATAATTTATTCCTTAACTGCCGATTAAAAGTTACGTGATTCGCTCCCCAATGCCACCCAGTGGCGTAATGGAGAACACTTGGGCCCCCCTGCAAAGTCAGGTTTTGGGCCCCCCAAGTTGGATTTTACAAAGGGTAGGTACTAGGCGATAGTCAGGCTGTGGGCCCTCTTGGGCCCGGGGCCCCCGCAATGCGGGGGTGTACGTTACGCCACTGATGCCACCGCTTACCACGTAAACGCTGAATTTGATATTTTTTTTTGGGGGGGGGAGAAGAGGAATAAGTAAACAAGTCCTCTGAAATAAGTAAATCCTTCGCAAACACTGTCAAGGTCATTTTATTGCATTCCGAAGTCTTCGGAATAATTGTATGGATAGCAGTGCACAGAAAAGACCGTACTGCGAAATGACGTATATATGCGTCCAGAAAATTAATGTTTGGGCTTAGCGAGACGTACATATACGTCGGTGGCCCGTAAGAGATTAAATTCGTATATTGTATCTTTAGTGTCAAAGTATAGTACTACTATTGAATTCAATACATTTTTATTGTATGAAAGGGGGGGCGATGAAAATGATGATTAAATATTGGGGTCACGAATATTGAAACTGTGAGAAACACTGCCCTATGCAGATAGCATTACGCCTGGAAAATCCACATGTGCACCCCTAAAATATTGCCGCACGCATAATTTGCTACAAGTCCCGATAGCCGAGTTGGCAGAGCGTTGGACTGAACTTCCTCAGATCTCGGGTTCGAATCCCGGCCCCGGCAGATTTATCCAAAGACTGGAATTTTGTTCTCGTTTTTAATGTATTGTTTCTCTAGGTTCTAGATGAATCCAGATCATTCTTTAGAGTGCATACTGGGTATTTCTCGAATATTCCGAAGTGTATAAAAGCAGAGTTCATCGCCAGTTGGGGATGTTCTCAGTCCAGTGTTGTATCGAGCTCCCAGCGTTAGAATAAATCTAATTGTTTGTTTAATTGAACTGTGTACTTCTTTCGAACTCCGTGACAAGTTTGGTGGAGGCGCGGGGTACAA
>BMAU01009472.1:0-37424 GCA_019973935.1 Trichonephila clavipes | reverse complement strand
ATTGTAAATTTGTAGGTTGGGGCTGATGATCCAGAATTAAAGCAATTTCATTTAATTATATTTTTAGAATCTTCTGAAGCACATGTTCTATCAGAGTCTACAGAAGTAGAATATAACAAATATTCTAAGGAATGGGAAGAATCAATTAATGTACCTTCTTCAAATAGAGGTAATTTTTATGACATTCTTACAGAATCCGAAAGAAAAATCTTTTTCAAACTGGGTTTATTTGAGCCTCAAAAACCATTTTCAAAGGATCCAGTATCAAACCGATAATTTTCATATTTTCATTATTTATAATTGAACAAGACCGGTATAAAAATATTACATGATTGTGTTATTCAGTTATTTTAAATAAGCCGTACTGCCACTTCTGTTGGTTGTTAGCAAATCGTCAATGCAAATCGTATTCCTCAGCATGGGTTAAGGTGCTTCCGTTAAAATAAATTTTACTCAAACTATTACTGATCATGAAAATTCACTTCAGCGTAAAATTTTGGCTCTGTATTATAACAATTGTTTTCAAGAAAATACAATTGGCATTCAATTAGACTGTGAAATGAATAGTAAATTTACTTTTTGGCGAAACGTATTGAATCAAATAATTGATGTTATTATTAATTTAGTGGCTTACAATTTACCTTAGGTAAGAGGCCACGTTTTCAAATCCGGAAATTTCATATCGATTGTACGTTTGCTATCTAAGTCCCGCCATTCGAAATGAAATAATTAATTTGTTTGGAGCCAAAGTTAGAGAAAATTCTATTATGAAAATTAAAAAAGCCCCGTTTCTGGCATTTATTATGGATACTACACAAGATCTTTCAAAAACTGATCAATTTTCTGTAGTGTTTCCATATATTAAGATAAAAGAAAAGGATCATGTACCTAACGAATTTAAAATTTGCTAGTCCTTTGTGGGATTCATGTTCTGCAGCTGAATGCACTACCCAAGGGATTAAAACTGAAATTTTAAATGCAATATAAAAATCTAGAATTGATTTGACTAAATGTAGGGGACAGGGTTATGATGTGCTAAATGTTATGTCTGGATTATATGGAGGATTACAAACCCTTATAAAAGAGCCAATGCCAATTACGTTTATTGTGCAGCACATTAATTAAATTAAATTTTAAATGATGCTACAAAACACATTCCCAAAGTGTCCCAATTTTTAGATTACTTAGAAAAAATATATACTTTTTTTGGCAATAACACAAAACGCTGGGCAATGTTAATTAATGATTCTTCAAAAAAATATATAAAATAACCCTTAAAAAAGTATACCCTACTACATCGTCATCATGAAATGACGCCTTTTTCGGTATTTGAAAGCATTTCTCTATAATAATGAAAACTTTAAGTAAACTAAGTTTAATTTCAATTAAAAAAGACGAATGTAAGAATGTAAATACTGTATTAGAGAGCTATATGATTTTATAGAGTTTGTAACCTTTTTTTCTTGGTTATTTAAAATCATAGGTCCAATTTCTAAAGCCCTACAGTATGAAAAAAAGACCTACTAAAAGCTAGTATTCTGCTGAATAATCTTCTGAACGAACTGGTAGCAATTAGAAACCAAAATTCATTCAGTTCTTTTTAAACGAGTCTGAAGATCTAGCTAAGGGATGGGGTGTAACACCTATTTTAAAAATGTAAGACGAAAGCGAAGAAAGCGGTTTTTTGACGAGTTAGCAGAAGATCAAAGAGTTTCATACCCGAAATGGTCTTTCAAAGTTAATGTTTATTATTGCTGTCTAGTTGTGCTGATATCCTTAAACCGACAAATATTTCGGAGTCTACATGATCTCAGTAATATTTTTAAAATTTTACAACCAGATAAACTCTTACCCTTTTCAAATAAAAAATAAAAGAGCAGGCCACAAAACTAGCTAATGAACACAATAAGGACTTAACACCCGATATCTATGAACAATTAATTTCTTTAAAAGTGTGTTTAAAATCCGAAATTCAGAAAGTCTATTCAATCATAGAGTTCGCAGAATTACTATTAGTTAATTTCAGTAACCTCGCTTCCAGTTTTCCAGATATTATAACAGCATGCATGCTATTTTTAACTATTCCAGTTACAAGCGCAATAGCTGAAAGAAGCTTCTCTAAACCAAAAATTATTAAAAACTATCTTAGAACTTCTATAGGGCAAGACCGGTTATCAGACTTAGCAACATTGTCGATAGAAACTGAAGAACTGGAAAAACTAAAATCCTCTTCTACTATGGATATTATCATAAATGCATTTGCAAAAAAAAAATCGAGAAAAGTAACTATTAAACACAAAAATACCTCATTCTCTTAATTAATACAGTTTTTATCGTATATCTATGTGTAATTATTTCAACACTTTCAAATAAATTTTGCTTATGTGATAATTTTTGTTTATTTTTAAAAAAGGGTCCCCCGAAGGAATTTTGATACGGGGCCCAGTCAGCCCTAGCTACGTCAGTGGCTTAAATGCTAAAAATAAATTTCACTATTCAACAGTGTTTTTGCTATTGATCATTATTAAGAGAGACAGACGAAAAAATATCCCATGATAAATGGAAAGGAAAATAAGTTTCCCACTAATCATTTAACATATATTTCAAAAGTTTAACAGAATTGCGTTGTCTTTTTTACAGGAGAAGGAATAGAAACGTTATATAGAATAGCATAGTAAGCAAATGAAAAAAAAATCTTTCTTTCATACATTCAAAGGATTAATTTCTTTTGGCAACCTAAAATTAAAGGCCCTTTCATAATTTAGTTAAAAGTAAAGACCATGGTATTCCTAAGATTTGGCGGTGTTTTTCAGATTTATGGTGCAATAATGATTTTATTCTATGTGTTTCAGCCGATACATAACTGTTATGTAAAATTCAATTAAAAATTGATTAATTATATAATCAATCACACACAATGCAAAAAAGTGGGAGTTGTTGGCTCTATCCGAATATTCTTATTGCTTCTCTCTGAGTTACGTTCATACACTTCTTGTTTGTAACTCAGAACACTATTCTCACTGAGGCTCTGACGTCAAATAGCTGCACCTGAGCAAGTAATAGCGCCGTTCTTTTTAATTGTCGTCTGGCGTTGTACTCTACGCTGCCAAACTATTCATTTTAGTAAACCTGATACACTGGAGCACGGAATTATTGTGTATTCTTGATTTTTTTTATGTGTAATATCTTTCCTCTCGATTGCTGAATTTTGTCGGAATGATTTCGTCAAAAGGGACGGAAATTTATAACAGGAAGTGACGTAAGCGCGCTATTTGATTTGACCAATGAGAGCACGTGGTCACTACCCTCGCATCGGGGTTCAAGTCTATAGTCGTTTTTTTTATATTGTTATAGTATTTCAAAAGATTCGAATTCTTATTCAGGATAAACCTACGATAAAGTCTCAAGACTCGTTGTGTAAGAAATCTGAGGTCAATTTACATGTGTAAACTATATTAATAATTATGTTTACTGTTAACCGTGTCTGACGAAGTTCAACATTCTTAAGAAAATACGAGTAAGTAATAAGGAATTATTCGAATTAAATATTTTAGTGCGTATCTTTTTCATATTTTGAGGTTAATTCATGTCGCTGTCAATATATTTTTAATTGTGATTAAAAAAAGGTTTTCTCGATTAAAAAAACTAATTACACGGGTAATTTTGATTTTCTCTAATATATTTCTTATTTTTAAACATTTACCAAGCTAATTAAATTTTCATGATTTTGTGATTAGCAGAGATGGGTAAATCCAGAGCAAAAGATATGCGAAATCCAACTCTAGTAGTTGTTTTTTTATATTGTTAAAGTTAGCATTTCAAAAGATTCGAATTCTAAAACTGGATTTCGTTTTCTTACTCCACTTAGCAAATACCAACAAGTCTTATTCAGGATAAACTTAGATCCTTACGCTCAATTATCAAAGTAGCTGGGCTCGTTGTGTGTGGAATCTGACGTTATATTTATCTGTGTAAACTATATTAATAATTATATTAACTGTTTAGCATCTGACAAAGTTCAACATTCTTAAGAAAATACGAGTAAGTAATAAGAAATTATTCGAATAAATATTTTAGTGCGTATCTTTTTCATACTTTCAGGTTAATTCCTGTCGCTGTCGATATAATATTTTTAATTGTGATTAAAAAACATTTTCTCGACTAAAAAAACTCCTAATTAAAACTCCTAAATAAAATTTTCATTAAAGATATAATTATT
Source organism: Trichonephila clavipes (assembly GCA_019973935.1). NCBI lineage: Eukaryota > Metazoa > Arthropoda > Arachnida > Araneae > Nephilidae > Trichonephila > Trichonephila clavipes. The sequence goes on along the minus strand of BMAU01009472.1, from coordinate 33,205 downwards.
CGATAGAAAATTATTTCCAATCATACTTGATTCAAGACTCAATTCGATCACTCTCAATTCAATCACTTTCAATTCAATCACACTCAATTCAATCACACTCAATTCAATCACACTCAAAATCATGGGAAGCTAGTGATAGTTTGTTTTTAAGAGGACTTGGTACCCTTTGAGCAAATTTCTTTATATACGTATTTAAAAATTATATTTTAGCATTTTATACAATGTTTCTATTCAAGAAAATGATACCAGATGAAAATTTTCATACATTATTCACACAATTTTAAAAATTTAATTTTTTTAAAGAAAATTGGAAAAATTTTAAAATCCTACTCCTTTTGTAAAAAATAATTTTTTGACCTGAATTTTTTTTATAATATTCTTATGGATATTCTAAACAACTTTAGGGATTTATTTTAGAATAACTTCATTCGTTTTCGAGAAAAAAAATAAAATGTTGATATACAGGCTAAAAATCAACGAAAAAGCCAACATGTCTTACATTTTATTTTTTTTAAAAAATATTCAGTTTATAGCAAAACGGATCCCCAATTTTATTACATACTTTACTTTTAACACGCAGAAAAAAAATGGAAGTGATTGGTAAATAATTGTCGAAAGAGTAGCATTTTAAATGCACTAAGGTTTCGAAAAACACAAACTGAGAAAAACCAGTTTAAAGTTTATAATTCTGAATAAATAATTATTATAAGCTTAATTAGACTTAAAATACAACTTTAAGATATTTTTTATACGTTTTTCTTTAAAATAATTGCATTTTCATGTTTTTTCAACCCATACATTTTTATAAATGATCAACTTTTAGAGGAAACTAATTGCACAAGAAAATTCAAGAAAAACGTTAAAAAAATTTTTTTTCTGTCACGACGGAAATTTTAGTTGTTTTTCTTCTTATAATATTAAAGCATTACACTTGTATGAAAAATATATCAGAAATAAGAACTGAAATTATAAAATTTTTACTATAAAATGCCTTAATTTAAAAATTTTACATGCACACATTTCAGAAAGAAATAACATAGTTGTGTATGCATTGCCTCGGAAATATTCTGCTTTATATATTGCACATTCTTTTTTTAATGTTATTACTTTTCTTTATAAGTTAGATTTTTTTTTAATCAAAACGCTTTTTTTAGATTTTTTTTCTAAAAAGGGTGTGTGGCTGAATCGCCTAATTTGTTTTCAAATGAAGTTTTATTCAACTTCTAACTTTCCGACATGCGCAAGTGATATATCAATCGAAAGATAATAATGCAAAGAATAAGATTAAATGAAAATAAAAAAAAACCGATAGGTTTGTGATTTGTAGGGTACCAAGTTTTCTTAAAAGAGCAGAACCATCTTCGGTATATGGTAAAAACACTAAATGCAGGAAATCTTTAATTTTTTAACCGTTTTATTCGGAGAAATGTATATGGTCACGGAAATCCCCGTTTGTCTATTTTCAGGTCTATCGTATGCACTGTTTCCCAAATTGAACAAGAAAAAATATTTTTGATAAAAAATTGCATTAGTCCTTGTGTTAAATAAATAAAATTTTCATTAAAGATGTAACTATTAGAGATAGAAAATTATTTCCAATTATACTCGATTCATTTTTTTCAGATTTAAGTTACTATTGCATATTTACCACGATAACATGTCAGATGTTACACATCATATGCAACTACCGTAAGACTCGTTTCTTTTTTTTTTATTTTAAACGTGATTGCTGACTTTTTTTTTTTATTCTTTAACGTGTTGTGTGTTCTTGACTGTGATTCGTTATTTTAAATTGGTAGTTCTGTAAAAAAAAGATATTTTGAAAATAAAAACGAAAACAATTTGTTTCCTGTCGAAAGATTTAGAAATATGACTTTTAATTCTCTGCGTTCGCTAAACAGTGTAATTCTATAATTCTTCTGTTACATGTTATTAGAGTATTTCTTCCGTTAATTATACTGAAAAAAAATAGTACGTAAATATAACTTGCATTCTTTCTTTTTTATGGTTTGAAGTGAAATGGAACAATTCCTGTTGAACAATGACGCATTGTTAAAGGTTTGATTTTGAATAATATCGAACGTTCACACACACACAGTTCTCGAAAATGTCATGCGTTTTAGAAGAAAAATTCGATTGGTGAATTTGTTTCAGAATACCAACAATCATCGTATTTCAAGATTTATGAGAAGGAACAGATGGTTTAAAGAACTCAAATTAAGTAATAGAGATATGATTTAGTTCTTATATATATCATAACGTAATTTTTTTTTTCGTTTAATCTCTGAAGTTCATTAATACTGTTTTTTTATCGTTTCATTATGTTTAGCTGTAACACCTCCCTAATTTCTGATCAATATCAAGAATTGGGTGACCATTATAGTAATCGCCAAATTCGCCAAGGGACACTCTGGGTTCGGTCCTAGGAGAGCCCACACCCTTGGCACAAATTATTTTGGTTGGCGATAATTGCGCCATCTCGGTAACCCTGCTTTGATACACTAGATAGGGTAAACCTAACTGTTTCTGGAATCTTCATATTTTGTCGGCGGGCATTTTGAATTTCATCTAGTTGTTGGGCTCCGGGCTGGAAGTATGGCTGCGTGTGTGAGGGAATATACTTTAGAATTTTTTACTTTGTTGAATGCGAAAGGTAAGAAAGAATTTATTGAATGGTGTATGAAGAAAGGATTGATTGCTTCGAGTTATGAATGCCCTAAATGTAATGATCGGCATGATGTAACATGGTCGGCAATACAACGCTTTCTTCGAAATCGTACCAGCCACGCCGAAGGTATGTTCCCACGCGCGCACCAATTAACTAGCAGAATAAATATGGCGGCGCTCACACGATCATTCGCTTAGCAATGATACCTTTAAAGCTCTTTTAAAATCTGTTGTTACGCTGTGCCCTCCTCTCGGAAAAGATCAGCAGTAAGAAAGTAAGTGCTGTTTTTATATTTTTTTTATCTTAAATGTTTAATTTCTGTATTGTTAACATATATTTTCATTACGCATCCACCTTATCTCGCTATATTCACTTGCCGCCATCTCGTTCTGACATGGCGCTTCTTTCGGTTAGTCGCATAGGGTGTGGGCTTTCCTAGAATTTTACCGTCACTCTGTGTAGCACTTCTACCAGCAAATTTTCACATTACGCACACGATGACTTTTATTCTCGACAGATTTAACGTACATCAGCAACACTTCAAGACGGGTCTTAAGTGGCTTCAGGACACGAAATCCCAACTTTTGAATGAATGTCAGGCACTAGTTCGCGATCATTTTCACTCGGCTACAGTAACTACTTAAAAGTAATTCCATTAGCAAGTTCAGGATTTGACTTAAATCAACATTTTCAAAGTATTGGTACTGTAACGACTTCACACAGCTCTGGGATAAAGTATTTATTTCAATACGAAACTCATCAGAAAATATTTTATCACAATTAATTAACAAAAGGTTCCACAAATTTCGAGTATCTTTCGCTGCAATGTCTCATCTCTTTCGCATAAAATAATGACGTAATTCACTCTCGGTAATTTCACACCAAGTCGGGTGAGCTCGCTGGCTCTTAATTCGTCTTACTTCACGGACTAAGGTATAACTGAATCACAATTCTTTAGCGGGAGGAGACCTCCAAATCAATTCTCTCACGTAAAGTTTCTCCTGCTCCGAATCCGCCTTAATTCGCGGACTCGGTATCGCTTTCCTATCGCTGATCGGGACTCAGACCGTTCCCGGATCTCCTCAGTTCGGATTCTGCCGTACTTCGTGGTCTCCCTATCGTTTTTCCTCTATCGCTGAAGGGACCTCACATGGACTCCCTCAAAAATCCAATATTTCACTGGAGGAGCTTCACAACGGCTCCCTCTAAAATCCAATCCTTTTCTTTTTCTCGGGCGCTCTCGCTCCCCTTATATATATCTCTTCTAACCATCTCTCACCAAAGCATCCTTCTGTGATCTCTTGTTCGTTTGCCGCCCCTGTCGGTCTCGGCTCCCTTGATTTCTTGTTCTGCCGCCCCTGTCGGTCTCAGCCCATTTCATATTTAGCTCAATTGGCGCTGCTGTCTAGGTGCACATTGTAAGTTTTCAGACGCGCTGTCGTCACCGAATCTTGGGAAAACGAAAGCACAATGTTAATGCGTCTGTTTTTGACGCGGAGGACAGTCTGGGAAAAAGGGTCTAAATCTTTGACCACCCATTTCCGAAATTCTTTCCCAGCAATTAGGGAAATGTCTGGAATTTTCTCAACGTATGTCGGCAACGGGTCCATTTAGTAATTAGGGGGAAGAGATCGGCTTCGTCTCAGTACACTTTAATAATAAAAACTATATTATCTTCGGAATTTTTGGCTGCAAATGTATATCATTAACAAAAATTCTTATTCTTAAACTTACATAAAATAAATTGCATTAAATTTATCAGAAAATCAGCTTAGAAATAATGATTTATTTTTTTCGAATGTAATTACTTGGAAAATTATGTATACATGTATATATATATATATATATATATAAAAAAATTGTATACGTTTAATTTAATTGCAATATAACTTTCTATTGTGTGGTCGTCCATGTAAAATTGCTTTGATATATTTCTGTTCGTAGCTATCTATTCTGAACTCTGTTCTTTATTTTATTTAAAACTTCTTATGTTTTGTTTACTTAATTATTTATCTTTGTGGTTAGTTTAATTGCAAAATAACTATCCAGATGGCGCTTCGGTTTTTTTTCTTTCCTTAGCTGGCGTTTCAATCTTTTCCCCATTTCTCGTTGGATCTCATTGAAGTTAGATGTGTTTTTGCGGACAGGTTTTTTGAGTTCAGCATTTCTGTTTTACAAGTAAGTTTTTCCGAATATTTTCTATTAAAAAAATTTTATTATTCCTCTCCTTTCTAGACTCATTATTGTTCTCTTTTCTCAATTTCTTCTTACGATTTTATTAGGTTCTACAACCACGTGTTGTATTAGGTTTAACTTTTCAACTTGGGTATTTTTTTTTCCTATTATGTCGAACATTTCTGCTGTACGGGGAAGGTGGATCCCTAATTCGCTGGCGTAATTCAGCGACAGCTTTAGAAATCATAATAGGTCTCCAGTTTAGTCCTATGACCTTTTGTATCTACATTTGTTGTGTTTGCTGAATTCCAATTTCTTTCTTCTTTAGTACTGTGGGTTCTAGTTATTCTTCACTTTTATTTTTTATACTATATATATATATATATATATATATATATATATATATATATATATATATATATATATATATATATATATATATATGTGTGTGTGTGTGTAATAATTCCATCGCCCATTTTAACCTATACGAGTTCTTTTCACCACCAACTATAAATACCGAGATGTGGAAGGCCCGCTCTCTTCTCTGCAATCATGTAGTCAACCGGTTGACACGCTTTGTGTGTTGTCTTTGTCTGTGTTGTGCCGTCCAGTCCTTATACTTGTAATATACCTGTATCTTTGAAGAAGTACAATAAATTGTAGTTAGAAAATTACAAGACTGCCTCTTCGATAGTACAGTCCTCGTAGGGGGCTCACCTTCTTTTGGTTAGTACGGGTGTCACGATCCCCAGGTGCCCTAGTGATCTTTTTTCTATTTCCCCAAGGAGTTTACTATCTTTGGTAAACACGAAATTTACCAGCCCGGGGTACCCTAGTGATCCGTCTCTATTTTTGACCCTCTTTCTCGTCATCCAATTTCTTCTTTTCACGTCTAGACTACAGACCTATATGACAAAATGAACATGGTTCAAATTTAGTTTTTTCTAATAAAAAAAAACTTCCAATTATTTTATTAACATATTTTGGTTTACATTTTCTATTGCGTTAATTTAGTTTCTTTTTTCATGTATTTCTTTCAATATTTTGGTTATGTTGCTTTACATTTTTTCGACTAACACCGTTGGTTTGTCAACCCGCATGTTTGCCGTGTGCGGCATCCCGTAAGGAAAAAAAATGGTGTTCTGGGGATCCCTTGCGTTCCCTTTGCTCTCTCGTATGGAGGAGATTGGTGGCCTAGGGATACCTCTGCGTACCCTGTGGCCCACGTTTCACTGTAGACGGGTGGCAGAAGTGAGCCCGCTCCTGTCAATCGGCTGGCGATACCTCTCTTCGGTGTACCCGAAGAGACACTGCTGTAAGGTTAGTGCTGCAGATAAGAGGTGTCGGGTTTACCAGTTGGATCCTGGCCCTGATGCTGTAGCATTATATTCTGGGTGTACTCTAGGTAGGAGCCATGCCTGGGTTTTGCCAGATGACCGGTACACTGCCTCCCTTGTTGGACTCCGTGGTGGGTGGAGGCACGTAAGAACGAAAATGTTTACGCGTACTTATGGATCCAATGCTGCTGTACCCGGGTAAAGGTCTTGTTTTACCCAACCTCAACATAGACGATATTGCTAGAAAAATACACGATTTTTAATTTTTTCCCTGCCAAATAATGACATGAGTAAAAAGTCGCTATTTGCTATTCACAAAGCACTAATTGGAATAGGCGGCGTACCTAAGTCAGTGAAACGTTTAAGATCCGGAGATTTATTAATTGAAACAAACTCTGCTATCCAAACGGGGTTGCTTTTACTTTCCACATCTTTTCTTGATTCTCCATTAACAATAAGCCCCCATAAATCACTTCATACTTCCCGTGGTGTCATTTTTGAACCTGACGTTGAGCATTCCTGAAGCAGAAATCCCTTATTAGTTCTCTGATCAGGGTGTGATTCTGGTCAGAAGAATTACTATAAAAAATAATACAATTATATCTACAAAATATTTAATACTGACATTCAATAGCCCTAAACTTCCGTCTACAATAAAAACAGGTTACTTGTACTGTACGATCCGTCCCTACATACCGAACCCTCTACTCTGTTTCAAATGCCAGAGGTTCGGACACTCACAAACTTCTGCCGAGGGCAATTGACGTGCTCTAGATGTGCATCTGTTGGACATGCTTCCACACATTGCAGTCTGGAGCAGAAATGCGTCAATTGTGCACAGCCTCGTTCCTCAGACTCAAAACTTTGTGCTAAATAGAAAACTGAAAAGGAAATTCAAACCAATAAAACCAATAGAAATATATCATACCTTGAAGCCCGAAATTAATTGCCCCGCAGTTATCCCAAACTTACGCCCAAGTTACCAAACCCTCAATTGCTACCAGTACAATTCAAACAGATGAAAATATTAATAAAATCAAGTGCTGACCTTTACAATTACTTCGACCTCTATCATCCGTACTTCAGCCAAAAAATGCATCCATTTCCTTCAATTCCTTCAGTTTCCACATCGTCTTCTACCACTCAGGCACACCTCTTGCCTTCCGCATCTCTCTCTCTCTCTCTCTCTTCAATAAAACAAACCACACAAATTGAATCTCGGTTACCTGAACCCATTTCTGCTTCTGCTGCTGCCTCTTACAATAGCCTAAGTACTTCGACGTTATCCACTGAAACATGCCCACCTCCTACAATTTCTAATAAGTTTGCCGCACTTCAACCATCAGTTCCCTTATCAGAGTCTGCAACCACTACACTCAATAGCGAACTTTCTAATACATCTAAAGTCCCACAGAATGTAAAACAGAATTTTAAAAAAATAGAAGAAAACGCACAAAAGCACAAAAACCAGAAATAGAAATAAAAATTTGTAAACATAAACCCAGAAAGTCAGGACCTATAGAATATACAACAAATGACGAGGATATGATTATGTATGATGTGGTAGCGGAGGAACTAGAACCAAATCCTGAGGATAAATTTTCCATGAAAGAATGTTTTATAAACAATCCTGACGAATATATGCACGCATTAACTCCCACCCGATTCAGGAAAAGTAGAAACTAATTTTCTACACCATGTATTACCTAACTTTGTTTTAAACTAACATGTTCCATTCGTCTTTTTCTATGTTTTTATTTTAAGATATGGTCTGACTTGGTGGGGGAACTCCCCACCAAATTTTATTTTCTTTAATTACTTGATAACGGTTTTGTGTGATTTGAAATTTTAACTTTTTAAAACTATTGTCATTATTTTTACCTATTTGATAAAACATTTTAAGTTTTTTTATCAAATGTTTGGCGCAGTGTAGCCAAACTGGCTCATGCGCCATAAAACCTAACATTCACTCACTCACTCGATAATACAGTAATCGTCCACTCTCGTCACGTAATAAAGTATTTTTTCACTCAGCACTGGCTACGCCCAATCTTTTGGTTCACCACATTAACATCAACCATTCGTCTCACGTCTTGAAATTATATTTTTATCACTCTCCTGAAATATTTAATCTAAGTATATCATATATATGTATAAGATTTTTGTAACACAGCTGTGTCAATGACTAATACACGTTATCTATTAAAGTTCAAAGATGCTGTAGAGTCTCGATTGACTTTGTACGGTATTTAAATATTACTTACTTCCAATATATCCATCCTTTTCCCCGTTTTTTGTTTAATGTTCCGTTTTGTATTAAATGTTATTTTTTTCGTAAATGTATTAAGTACAAAAGCAAGGAAATATAAATCAAAGAAGTTATCCCTATTCTGAACTAATGAGGTGTTGTCCACAAAAATTGACGCCCAACGCAAAGCCGAATTCCATTACCGATATTAAAAATTTAAACAGCCACCTAACTTACCTTCAAGTCCTTTATTTCTCTTCTCTATGTTTCGTACGTTTCATTCACCAGTGCCAGTTTTTGAATCGGGTGCTTGGGGCTGGCACCCAGGGTCCCGGATAAGCTGGACATAACCAGATTTTCTGGTTATAAATTTCAATCTGCCAGTGCTGGGGGACCTGTAGATCTGCTGCTTCCAGGGCCCGAAATGAGCTTAAATAGTTCCTGCCATTCACAATGATACCCTTGGATCAAAGAGGGGACTGTTGGAATTCGCGTTATTCAGTCCTTGCCTAGACGAGAGAACCTTCCATGTGAAAGCTTATACTCATCTGGCAGTATCATGCAAAACAAGTACAAGATGGCTTTTTTAAGCTGATTCCATTCAGAGTAACCTGTAGCTCAACCTAACAACTGCTATAGCACCCAACTGGGATGGAGACTAATGACTACATGGGGAGTAAGATTTCGTGAAAAAAATTAGTTCCAATATCACCAATTGGGTTGTTCAAAGTTCTTCTGCAACTTACCAAACCGAGATTCGGCGTAAAACAAATTGGAAAAATCCAAATTAAGAATAGTCGGTACCCCCTATACAGACAATGTTAAATTGAGCCATTTTAGGAACCTGTTTCTCAGAAACTGTTTAATATAAAAACTTCAAATTTTGTCTGTATTTTAATTAGGCTTTTTTATTTAAATAATGGTAAAATGTTTTAAATATATTGTTTACTTTTTTCAAAAAAAATTCATCGTAAAAGTATCGCTTTGAAATTTGTGAAAAAATTGTCATTTTTTTTACGATAACTGCTTTTCAGCAAAATATTTTAGGACAATCCCCAAGAAAGTAGCTCCATTATATATAGTTACATCTATCTATGAAAACTATCTTAGAACTTCTATAGGGCAAGACCGGTTATCTGACTTAGCAACATTGTCGATTGAAGAACTGGAAAAACTAAAATTTTCTACTATGGATATTATCAAAATGCATTTGCAGAAAAAAATCAAGAAAAGTAACTCACAAAAATACCTCATTCTCTTAGTTAATACAGTTTTTTCGTATATCTATGTTACATTATTTCAACACTTTCAGATAAATTTTGCTTATGTGAAATTTTTGTTTATTTTTAAAAAGGGTCCCCGAAGGAATTTTTGATACGGGGCCCAAGTAAATGTTAAATTTCATTTCAACAGTTTTTCTGATCATTATTAAGAATTTGTGAAAAATTGTGTCATTTTTTTTTGATAACTGCTTTTCAGTTTTTAGGACAATCCCCAAGAAAGTATCTCCATTATATATAGTTACATATTATTTATGTGCAGCAAAAATTGCAAGTTTTTTCAGTATTTTTCTGTGAAAAGGTACACGCAGTTTGAAAACAATCATTTTGAAAAATTGCATTTTTAGTGTAAAAAGGCACTTCATCACAAAAATAATGAATTACAGCATGAATTTGCCCTATCTTATTAAACATTAGTATCTTATTAAATTTTTAAGCATAAAATAGGAAACAAAAAAGTCTTAAAATGTTCAGAAAATACATATATAGTAAACGAGATTTTTTACTGTACAAATGATTTCTAAAACAGACAAAATAAAAATGTTTTTATGTTTTTAAACATGAAATTTATGTATTTTTATGTGTGTAACAAGCTTCTCGCAAAGACAACAAACGTCACATTTAATGTATAATCTCATACCTTTTTCTCAGAAACTATTAAACAGAAAGACTCAAATTTTTATTTATATTAATTAGACATTATATTTGTGTACTGAAGTGAAATTTTTTAAAATATAATAATTAGATTTTTCAAAGACAAACTTTTAGTTCACCGAACAATTATTATTATGAATTTATTAAAAATTGTCATTTTTTTGTTATAATAACTGCTTCATATTTAAATGTTTTAAGAATATTTCAAAAATGTCACTTCAGTATACACAATTGCTTTTAAAAAACAATCACACAGTAAATTTACGCAATTTTAAAAATATAAATTTTAAACATGCATACACAGTAAATTTACACAATTTTAAAAATATAAATTTTAGAAAACAGAAATTTTTATAAAAAATCTTACCTTTGTACTATAATTGTCAATCCAATTTTTTCTTAACCCTCCAAGTGGACAGTAGGGATTTTTCCGCTCTACTAGAGAGGCTTCGAAAACGGACCACACTGAATTTTTCGTAAGGCCGGGGACTCACCAAAAATGAACCAAACTGATTTTTTCCTCCTCAAGTAATGTGTTCAAAAACGGTAAAGTCGTATTTTTCCGAATTCTTTTCCCCCCTTTAAAGGTTTAGTATCTTGAAAGATAATTAGAGACGGTCGGGGAGACACAATGGGCATTGAGGGGAAGTTTTATGGCTCACGGGGAGACCGGTTCCTGTAGCAATCGTAAAAAACTGGGAAGAATTTCTTTAAACCCTTAAGTGTACGGAAATAATTGCAAGTCAACGAGTTGAGAACTCTAATTTTTTTTCTTCAGCTTAAAATTCTCAAATGGAATTCAGTTTTTATAATGTATGTCTAAGTTTTTAAAAATATCTGTAGTATTTAAGTTCAAATTATATATTAAAACATTGAATATAATTTACTGTTTCATTTTTCTTATTTTAATCAATGCTTTCAGGGATTTTTTTTTAAAAAATGATTATTTTGTTATGTGTCAAAAAAATAAAAAAAAAGGTTCAAAATTTAAAATCTTTTAAAATTTCGGACACTTCTAAACATGAATAATTTTTAAGCTTCTGTATTACATTATTTGCAAACAAATTTTATGCATTGTTAAAAAAATCCTATTTAAATCTTTTAGTTTTTCATAATTTTAAAGCCAGGTATTCAGGGCATCTTACATAGAATCCCTTGTTTTCTATTGTTCAGATAACAAATTATATTTGAATTTTGAATGTCTGAACATTAATTTCATTCAAAGAGAACTTTAACTACAAGTTTATATTTTTGAACTTGAATAATCAAATAAAGAGTATTTAACAGCATATCTGGACAAATTTTCAGTTAACATTTGCGCATATAAATAAATATAAAGATCCTTTTTAAATTCAAGTTAAAAAAATACATATTTATGCATAATCCCTTATCATTCATGTTCCATTAGTGGTTGACTGAAAAAAAGGTTATTAAAAAATTTGGACATTTTTATAATCTTAACCATGCAAAACTAGGAATTTTGTATTAGCTCCACTGAAATTCTGCATTGGAATTTCGAAAAAGATATTTATGCGTGTTTCACATACTCAGTTGAAAAACATATATATTTACCATAAATACTAATAATTCTTTGGATATTTAAAATTATCATTAGATTAATTTTTAAATATATATATATTCGACTTCTAATATTTTTTCAAGTATTCCTTAAATTTCATATAATTTAATTAAGTGAGGGGATATTAAAGTCGCACTCTCTCTCTTCTCTACTCAACTACTTGAGGGCTTTTGGCGACGGACCTGTGGCCGGGGTACCAGGTGGTCAAGGTATCGAATCATGGTTGGCATGTCTCGAGTTCGAGCCCAGTACCACAAAAGACCCGCCGTGTTGGGCAGCGATGCACGTTAAATCTATCGAGAGCTGAAATGTCCTCTCGTTGGTGTGGTAGTTAGGAGAGGGGGGTGCAAGCTCAGGTGTCGCCCATGTCATTTGACCATGCTTTAAAATTACGAGGTCCATCACTAAAAGCCCTCGTGTAGCTGAACAGTGCGACGTTAATATTCACTCACTTGGCGACGGACCTCGTAATTTTAAACCATGGTCAAGTGACGAGGATGACGCTTGAGCATCGCTTCCTTACACGACGGATCTTCAGTGGTGCTGGGGTCGAACTCATGACACGCCAGCTACGAGTCCGTTACTTTGACCATTAGGCTACCGCGGCCTCACAATATAGTTGAAAACTGCATGTTATGAGTAAAAATATGCTGAAACATTTGATGAACTTATAATAGATTTTTGCATAGAAGATAGATGTGTGATATGCTAAAATGACAATATGTAAAAGTTATGAGAATATCGATGACAATTTTTGAAAAATTCAATTTAAGTTTCAGTTTGAAACTTATTCATTTTTTTTCGCATTTAATATTAAATAGTCGCGATAACAAATTAATAGTTTAACGCATTCATAGATTATAAAAAATAAAGGTATAAATGACATTGTTGGGAATAATAAGTTTTTATAGTTTTGAATTCAGACTTCTTTGCAGGAGTGTAGACTATTAAAAGACTGATGTAGAAGTTAGAAAACTAATATTTAAAATATATGGAAAACAATATCTGCAATTCCATGATCTTGACGAGCAGAAGACGGCATTTTTACTTAGTAGGGCAGAGTAAGCATAAGGTAGGAGCATGTGGAGTAAACAATCAGGCCTCTGCAGTTTTGGCAGGTAATGAACTCCCATTTGTTGGTTTCAGTAAGGAATATAAAAATAACAAATACAAAAATAAGTCATGTAAAATTTTATATATTTTAATAACAATGAATTGTGAACTTAATTTCCAATTCATTCATTGTCACGAGTTGGCAGTAACTACGGTACTCTATCGACCGTACTTCTTATATATATATATATATATATATATATATATATATATATATATATATATATATATATATATATATATATATATATATATATATAAAATAAGTACGGTTGATAGAGTACCAATAATTTTAACGCAATTTTATATTTCGTTCTCGTAAACTTTACTCCTTTTAAAACATGTATTGCCAAAATACTCTCCTTTTGTATATTTATAAAATTTTAAAAATATAATGTTATCTTACCCAACATTTTAAATCAGGGCAAGCAACTGTGTAGCTAAGACGTGCCAAACCAATCGGTCAGTATCATTCAGCGTGCCACATAGTAGGATATTTTTGAAATCCTTCGATTCTTACGGTAATATTTGCTGATTTAAAGAATAGAGGTAAATAATTTAGATTTACAGTTTTATTTTATATTAATTATGGATCAATAAAATACATTTATTAACATAAAAATAAGCAATATAAAATGTTACTATTTCTTCAACAAAGATAAAAAAATTAAAAATGTATGTTTCCAACATATTTATTTAAATAAGAAATAGACAAATGAAATATAATTTATTCTCTTCATTACAGTTGAATAAAAATTGTAATGCGAATTAACTCTTTCTCCACTCTTCTTTCATATCGCAATCGCAAAACCAGGGGTATAATGCGTGACACGATTCTGAGGATTCAGTAGTTAAACAATTTCTTTGCGGAGTAGTGATGAGTGCCGCTAAGAATTGTACCACGTGCCACAGGTCCATAGATTGCCGACACGTTTTAAATGTTCTTATTAACTAACCATCTCCTATTCAAACGCAATTTATATGATAAAAAAGGGTTTTCATTCATTTTGTAGGGAATTGTATTAGATTCAACCATAAGTAATTTTTGTGTATCAAAAAATTACATTGTTTCGGGGATCCCCTTAGAGCAAAATAAAAGGAATTTGACATAATTATAGTAAGTTTCTCTAAAAGGGGAAACGTTCACTTTCAAAATACACTGCATAAAATGGTTTTAGGTGTACGAAGTTACATTCACTATTATTCCTAAAATAAATTTTGATATTTTGGTTTTTCGTTAAGTTTTGAAGTTATTTCTTCAAATATACTTCTCCATTACATTTCTTTCTAACTTGCTATTTTCTTTTGCGGCCACGGTAGCCTGATGGTCATGGTTATGAACTCGTGTCCAGTGTTCGAGCCCTGGTACCACAAAAGTTTAGCGTTGAAGAGGAGCTGATGCACGTTAAACACGTCGAGGTCAAAAGTCCTCACGTTGGTGTGATGTGGAAGTTTGGAAGGGGAGTTACCAGCTCAGGTATCGTCCTCGTCACTTAACCGCGGTTCAACTCGTCAGTAGCCACCGTGTTCAATTAGAATGCAATATAAACTTATATACTTATTACTGATTGACAGTAAAACGGATATCTGTGGAACTTTACGACCAAACCGAAAAGGTTTACCTGTTTCATTAAAAAGTTCTACACTGAAGAAAGGGGAGATTAGAGCTTTCCAAAAGGGTAAAATGTGTGTTTTAAAGTAGAAGGATAAAAAAACCCTTGCATATGCTTAGCACTTTTCATAACGCTGACATGTGTGATGGAAGTGAAAGCTAAGAAGAGGGATTCTGTGAAGCTGAAACCAAAAGCCGTGGTGTTTTATAATAACAGCATGGGGGATGTTGATAGATCAGATCAGTGTCTATCTTATTATCCTCTGTTGCCCGAAATCAACAGCGAAAATTTTACAAGAAGATTTTTCGATATTTGTTAAATCAAATTGTGTGGAATTCCTTCGTTATCTTTAAAAAAAACGGCGGGATTTTAAATCATATTGGTTTTCGAATGAAACTGATAGAACGATTGATAGAAGAAGGAGGTAGTGTGATTCTAGTTCTCGAAACTTTGTTTCCCCTAAAATTTCTGAAAATTTAGTCCGCTTAATTGGAAGACACTTCCCTTCATATGTAGAAAGTGACTGTTCAAAAAAAAAACATCGCGAAAATGTGTGTTATGCCACCTTAAGATAAATGATAATGGAAAACGCATTCGAAAAGAAACTCGTTTTCAATGTAAAGACTGTAATGTTGGACTGTGTGCAGTGCCGTGTTTCGAAAAATATCACACTGTGACATTTCTGTAAACGATATGTATGTGTCTTTCTCATACTTCTTTGATATTTTTTGCTATTTATACCTGTTAAAATTATTTTTTATAAAAGGTTTTTTGTAATTAATTGTAAATTGAATAAAACCTTTTCTTACAATTATATGTATTTGAGGATGAAATCTGATTTACTTTTTATTCAGTAAATTTTTAGTAAATTTCATTTTCTTAGCCAACTTATTTCTTTTAAAACATGCATATTTGTGTATTATATAATTAAATTTCTAACTATCTAAAATTATGTCTGGCTTTTTTCTTCATTAAAATCTTTCAGGATTTTACAAATTATCTTGCCATTATTCATTATGTACTTAATAAGGAAAAATATATCTATATATATATAAGACGCATTTGTTGTCTGTTTGTCTGTTCCCTCATAACTCGAGATCCAGACACCCAAATAACGTGAAACTTGGTACACGTACACAAAATTACACCAGAAAGGTTCTTAAATAGGTTTGGCGTTCATAATTCCTTCCAAAATTTTTAAATTTTAATTTTTAAGTGATTTTCCAGTGTTATGACGTCATATGTAGTCACGTTTCTCACTAAGTGGACAATTTATACTTTACATGCAGTTTTTCAAGATTATTACATATTTTTACTGTAGCTTTGTTTATCGGTTGGAATATTTATTCAATTTTTCTATTCTTTGATATTTAATTAGGATTATTTTTCGAATAAATAATTTTTTTAAGGATAATTCTTTCAACAACTAAAGTGGCCGCGGTAGCCGAGTGGTATAGGTATCGGACTGTGGCTTGCTTTGTCACAGGTTCGAGCCCAGTACCACTAAAGACCCGCCGTGTAGGGCAGCGATGCACGTTAAATCTGTCGAGAGCTGAAACGTCCTCCCGTTGGTGTGGTGTGGTAGTTAGAAGAGGGGGGGGGTGCCAGCTCAGGTGCCGTCCACGTCACTTGACCATGGTTCAAAATTACGTGGTCCGTCGCCAAAAGCCCTCGTGTAGCTGAATAGTGCGACGTTAATATTCAATCATCATCATTCAACAACTAAAACTTTGTTTTGTTGTTTTGGCAACATTTAGGTATTATCGCGGGATGTTTATGTGCGTGATTTTGCTTGCAAATTATAACTTATTTATTTATTTTTTTAGAATGCGAAGATTATAATTTTGACAAACTAAAACTTCTCATTGATAAGGGTTATATTTCAGTTCGGTTCAAATGTAGTATACGGGGGCACTTTGGATTTGGCGATTTTCTTCGGATTTTTATCTAAATGTCATGGTGAGATATCGAATTCATTCTAAAATAAATAATACCGAAAAAAGTACCTTGGGGACCACTTTTAGTAACCAAAATAAAGGACTGCGCCAAGTAGCCCCCTATACTACACTTGATCCAATAATATGGTTCTTTGCAATTTCATGTGTCTTTATTTTAACCTTTAAGGGTGTACTACTGGCTTCAGTGCATAAAATTGCCATGCAGAAAATCATACTGCCCAAGCAAAAGCAGTGCTGGTAGTAATTACATATCAAACTGGAATAGGCATCAGAGAATGAGCAAAACAGACAAATGGCTTAAATACCTGTTGAGGAAGCAGGTGGTCATAAGATAAATTATTTTTGGAACTTATGTACTATCCTGGCTATCGCCAACATTCAAAATAACTTGCCAAGTTGACAACCCCGATTTTACATGTCATATATATATGTTGAATTTTGAGTCGTGCTTCGTTTCATATATCGCCAATAAGTTGTGGTTATATGTAAGTACCTTATTTTTTCAAATTATGCTTTTGCATTGATAAAGTTAGTTCAGTTCTTTTTATGTCGGTTAATGTTAGTATTGTACTTCATTTTTTCAATTTATTTTTATGCTCAGGATATATATATACTTTGGATAATTTTTGTAGTACTTGCGTATTATTGCACAATCGCCAACGTTCAAGACAACTCGCCACTTTGGCAATTCCAACTTTGTGTGAGTTGAATTAGCAATCATATGCTTCATTTTGTATAATGTCACCAATAGTTTGCAATAATACATAAGTACCTCTAATTCTGTACATTACTATAACATTAGACTGGCCGCAAGATACCAATTTGGCGTGATTTCAGAATCATGCCAAAAATGAGTATGTTGAGGAAGCAGGTAGTGGTAAGATAAATTATTTTGGCACCTATGTGCTATCCTAACAATCGCCAACATTCAAAATAACTTACCAAGTTGGCAACCCTGATTTCGCACGTCATATATATGCTGAATTGCGAGTCATGTGCTTTGTTTCATATAATGTCGCCAAAAGGTTGGGGTTATAAGTAAATACCTTATTTTTTCAAATTATGCTTTTGCATTGATAAAGTTAGTTCAGTTCTTTTTATGTCAGTTAATGTTAGTATTGTACTTCATTTTTCAATTTATTTTTATGCTCGGGATATATATATATATATACTTTGGATAATTTTTTTAGTACTTGGGTATTTTTGCACAGTCGCCAACGTTCAAAAAAACTCGCCACTTTGGCAATCCCAACTGTGTATGCGTTGAATTGGCAATCATGTGCTTCATTTTGTATAATGTCACCAATAGGTTGCAATAATACGTAAGTACCTTTAATTCTGTGCATTACTATAACATTAGACTGGCCGCAACATACCAATTTGGCGTGATTTCAAAATCATGCCAAAAATGAGTAGCCAACCAATATGAAATTAATATTATGAGTATTATCTTAGCCTGTTTTATCTTTCCCTCCAGAGTAATCCTTAATTAATTCAATATATAAGTTTTGTTTTTTTTAATATTTTAGTACTTACATTTTTTTTTGGTTATTATGTACTACAAATATTTTTTTGCACATTGCGATGCCTTTGGCAAAATTAATCAGTGGTATTTTTCTTAAATATGTTTTTTTTTATCTGTTTTTGACAATTTTTAAAATTTTGTTTGATGTTTGTCTGAAATGCAAATAGCAAAATAAATATTTTACAATATATATATATATATATATATATATATATATATATATATATATATATATATATATATATGTGTTTGTATGAAAATGTTTATACTGATTTATTCAAAATATTGAGTCTTTTATTTTTGATATCTTTTTAAGATTTAATTTTATGTTATAACTAGCTATACCCAGCTAAATGTTGCTGTTGCTCAGTCAGCTTTAAAATACTGGTACACCATAAAGTATGTCATGAAGCTTACAAAAGTAATAATACACAAGAATTCAAACAAATCTATATGCATATAAGACGCATTTGTTGTCTGTCTGAATAAACTTTCTCTTTCACACTACATCATTTGGATAAATTTTCAAAAATTTGTTTGTGTGGTTAGTAATTAATTATAATGCTATAATTTTAATTGAATAAGCAGATATTGCATTTTTATGTATAAAAATAGTTATAACTACTGTACTGTATTTTTTTCAGTGAGTGAATATTAACGTTGCACTGTTCAGCTACATGAGGGCTTTTGGCGACGGACCACATAATTTTGAACCATGGTCAAGTGACGTGGACAACACCTGAGCTGGCACCCCCTTCTCCTAACTACCATGCCACACCAATTTAGCAGGAATATTCTACCAATACTTAGCTGGAATATTCTTTGAAATCCACTCTTCCAAGATATATGATGGCACGGGTTCTATGATGAGTATTTTAACGGGGAAGGCAAATAGTTTTGTAGCAGATATTACATTTTCAGCTGCGAGAGTTTTCAGCAGATTGCAAAGATTATCATTTTTGTGCCCCAAAAATAGTTAATGTCAAAATTTAAGTGTCTTATGTTTATGGAGACCTTAGAAAACGATTTGACTATTTATTTTAAGTGAATGGTGTATATAATTAATTTTACAGTGGAATATATTTAATTAATTTATTAGCTCTAACCGATTAAATTTCCTAAGTGGAGTATATTGTTTATGTATGTCCCTTAATTTTCAATGTAGTGACCTAAAAAATATTGCATGAAAAAAATTTCTGTAGATCATAATGCGGTAGATAAAGCATTAACGTGCATCGCTCTCCTACACGGCGGGTCTTACAAAGCTCTAATAAAGTTTGAGCTATGAAAGTAGCTAGACATTTGCCAACTTGACTCTATTGTCAACATTTCGCTATTTTTTCCATTGAATCACCATTGTTATTTAGGAAACGGTGTTGCTTGCGAGTATTACAATTTTCACATAAAATAAATTCAACAGAAATTTATATTAATGTATGTCACTTTCAGTTATAAATTATTTACAATATTTTAAGCGTCAGAAAACTTTTAACAATGTGTTACTTTTGCTGAGCAGAGATCAGCTTAGGGAGGTATTTTCAAAAATCAACCCTCAAGAGTTTTACGGGGAGTTATAAATATAAAAAAAAATCCTTTTTATCAGCTATTAGATCTACAGACTTAAAATTTAACAAAGGTATTTTTTCTTTCTTTTTTTTCTTCAACTGAGATATGTGAAAAGCTTTTTTTGTTTAATTTGCAATTCACTTAAAATTAACTCATTAAAAACTTCCTTATCCTTCAATCTGTGTTTTTTAACCTTTCAGTTCACCCGTGCGAAGAACGGGTATACCAGCTAGTCTAAATATAAATAATTTCTGGCCTAATAAACATATAATTGTTTTTAGCTACAGTTTGGAAAATGCATTGAAATTTGTATCGGGACAGGATTTTAACATATTATGAATGTGTTTTGACTGCCACTATGTTATATATTTATCTTTCATTCTTTTTACAGTATGAGTAGAAGTCGTACACAGTTTTGTCACAGTAAAATTAATTTTTGTTTTATATTCAAATTATACTATTATATATTGATTCTGAAAATAATAGGTTAGTTTGACAAGCCATTATTTCACAATTTTAAAGCATTGGACAGTTTTGAAATTTTTAAAACTTTTATAAAATGTTAAATTATTAAAAATATTTAATTATTGTAAGTGATTAATATTTCTTAGATTATTGGAAACAAAAAGTATAAAATTTAAAATATATCTCTTTGTTGAATTTTAATAATTATTTTTATGGCTAAACCTGGAAAAAACCCAACTTTTTTTAAATATTAACATTAAGATATTTTTAAAAAATATCTAGAGCTCTCAGACCTAAATCCATATGAACTTTTATAGAACATATGTAAGGGAACATTTACAAGATATTTCAAGACTCTATCTTGAACAGGAAAAACGCCTTAGGGATTAGAAAACACTCTCATCTTCAAAATTAAAAATCTGAGAAAAACATATTTAAAATTTGTAAAGGCATAAAAAAAATTCCAATGCCTGTAAAGCTTTGATTTTTTGATCTGTTACTATCCAACTTATGCTCTACATAAAAATTTTACTTGAAATAAATATGACTGAAATATCTTTTTTAATTCAAAATATTCTAAGACATAACATTGATAACAACTGTTAATTTGATCAATTCACTTTTATCAGAACCTTATATATCCACAAGAGTTTTAAATGCGAAATATTTATATAGAAATTAGTAGTTATACAAACGTAATCCAGAAATCACCAAGTTTGTAAATAATATCTATTTTTTTCTCAGTTCCCCCCATCGTGGCAGTTAAGCAAGTTTAAGTTTTTGTTGCATGACTTTAAAATACTGCAGTGTAGTACTACAATAGATTTATTATAATGTAGTTTGTGGTACATCAGGGAAATATTTAGTTCATTCTGCAACATTTGTATTCTGTAGTCTAATTGAAATATTACCTGAAAAAGCTGGATTTTAGATTTACCATTTTCAGTCATATTCCATCCCTTTCAAGATTATTTCTCACAGTACCCTACGTACATTTTGATCATGGCATTTTTCAAAAGGAAAAAATTAATGAAGACAAAGTATAGAGCTTTTAAATTATATAAACTATGTGTCAAAAAATATATTGGTCTTTAAATCAATCTTAATTAAGTAAATGTGAGAAAACTCAAAAACTTAAAAACATGAGCAAACAGAAATGATTTTAGAAATTAAAATTGTAGTTAATAGCCATTTCACACAAAAATTGGATTGTGTTAAAAAATATTTTTAATTAATTCAATCTAGGAATGCAAAAATGCTTTAAAATGAAACTGAATTTAAAATCAAAACTCAGAAAATTAAAATTTCTTAAAACCTAATTGGTTTTTAGATCAGAAATTGAGCACGTTTTCCGAGTATATGAAATATATAATTGCAATAAATTGGGAGAAGTTTCTGTTGGCCGTGAAGTGGAGAAAATGTCCATTTCACAATCCTCGCCCTATGCCACAGCTGTATATAAATGAGAAACCTCCCCTTTCGAACAACACAGAAACCGAAAAGCAATAAAATCATTCCCTGCAAAACCATTTGCAGGTTCCCCGTTTTAACCCGCAGTTTTAACAGGGGAAAGCATAAAACTGCGGTGCGTTTTCGAAGCAGTTCGCGAAATTCATCCGAAACCTTTTCGCTACCACTAGCTTTGAAAAAGTAGACCACTTTCGAAGTGCAATTCAATTAGCGGGTCATCCACTCAGATGGTTAATTCAGCACATTATTGTAACTTCAAGTATTTTTAACTCTTTACTAAGCCTTAGTGAGTTTAAATAATCAGTAATAATAACAAATTAAAACTAAATTTAAAGTGAAGAACAGACTTAAATTTAGGTAAAAATCACTGAATATTAAATATAGCATTAGGTATGAATATTAAATTAGCCTTAGATCAAAGGTCAAATGTTATTTCCGGTTGTATTCTCCGAAACACTGCAAATTTCGGACGATATGTCAACTGGTTACATGTGATGACCATCGTTCACGAACAGGCCTAGGCCTACCGTCATAAACCATCATTTCTCATTCAGTTAAAGAGTGGCAGTTCATCAAGCTGGTATGTTCGATTGTGAATCATTAACATTTATTTCGGGTTATTGTTTGTACGAGTATTTAATAACGTATGTTTACCGTTAAGGTTCGTAGGTAGGGTCTGCATTTGTGTAGAGACCCAGGGCCTCAAGAAGTCTTAAGATATCCTTGGTGACATGTTACCGCCTTACTAAATATTGTGCTGAGAATGCACGGTGAGAGAGAATGGTGGTTATATTTAATGTGATCGATTTCCTAGTCAGGGAAGTAACTGTGTGACGGGGCTTTATCCGATTTTCTTACTATTTCTCTTGGGAAATTTTGGGGGCTAGAATGGCATTATTGCAATCCAATCCTCTCAAGAAGAAACTGCGAGATGCAGATTAGTTAATATTGGAGTATAGATTAGATATGCAGATTAGTTAGTATTAGTATATATTGGAGTTTTAGCATTCGCGTGTTAGTAGAATAGAAGTCGGATAGTAGTAGAATGGAAAAATAACAGTACATGAATAGTAGAAATATATATATATATATATATATATATATATATATATATATATATATATATATATTTATATATATATATATATATATTTATATATATATATATATATATTTTATATATATATATTATATTTATATATATATATATATATATATATATATTTATATATATATATATATATATATATATTTATATATATATTTATATATATATATATATATATATTTATATATTTATATATATATTTATATATATATATATATATATTTTATATATTTATATATATATATATTTATATATTTATATATTTATATATATATATATATATATAAGAAATATGTATTATTTATCAAAAACAAGAAATAATAGATAAAGAACATAACAAGAAATAGCGCAATAAAAATATAAAAAGCTGAACATGAAGAACAAAATTATAGAGAAAAAATAAAAGAACTACAAAAAAGAAGAACCTAGCGAGTCAGAAAGCAATTTCGGACTTAGGACCGAATAAGTGGGGTTAAACTAGTTTGAAGGCGCCAACCTTCCCCCTTTGCAACTCGGTAGGAAAACCAAATAAAATAAACAAAACTTCAGAGAAAGTATAACTCAGAGAGCATGATAAAACCAATCACTACTATTATGTAGCAAACTCTCCCAAACTCTTAATGCAGAAAAATCACAAAATCACAAAATAATTACGTAAGAAAAGTAGAAAAATACAAGAACAATTACATAAGAAAAGTATCTTTCAAAAAATAATTTAACAAAATTTCTTTACTCACAAAGCTTTTACGAAGAGAAACAAGCATTTTGCCATTAATGAAAGTCAATTATTCACCAAGTTAAAAAATTTCGAAAAAACATAAACACATCTTTTGAGCTGACTTTTAAACCAGCCAGCAAAGACAAGTATAAAATGACGACAATCAAATATGGTAAAATTTGAATTGGTTGATTGTCAAAAATGTAAATTTGCTAGGCTCTAATTTGGTTGGTTGTCAACAATGTGTAAGATGTTTAAGATGTGTGTGGAAAAAATGTAAACTG
Organism: Trichonephila clavipes; assembly: GCA_019973935.1. Lineage (NCBI taxonomy): Eukaryota > Metazoa > Arthropoda > Arachnida > Araneae > Nephilidae > Trichonephila > Trichonephila clavipes. The sequence goes on along the minus strand of BMAU01009472.1, from coordinate 9,444 downwards.
TGATATGAGTTTTATGATATAATCTTCACAGCAAGACCACTAACATGCTGAATTTGAAAACTTATTGTTGTGTGGTGGATTTGGAATTCGAAGTAGCAAGACGGTTAATGTATTTGTGATGAATATAAGATCTCAAGAAATTAAAAGGGTATTCATGATCTAAACAACATTGAAAAAAATTTTTATATTATTGTATTTATCTATTTTGTGGGTAGTTAAGTTATCATTTCTAAATAAAAATTCAAAATGATATTTCTGTAAATTGATATATGAAAATTACTGTTCCATACGGGAATTTTAATTATATGGAACTTAAACGAATCTCTTTTGTCAAAAATGTTACTGACTACATTATTGTTAATAAGATGCAAGTCTAAATCCAAGAATTCCACCCTATTAGAGTTGAAGTTAGTTTTAAGAAGCTTGAGATAATCAGGGTAGAATGTAATATTTGGTTTGTATTCACTATTTTTACCAAAAATTATTATATCATCTATATAACGATAAATTAAGTAAGAATCATTTATAACATGATCTATTTCAAAAAATGTAAATATAGGTTCGCTAAACAATTACTAGCTGGACCACCCTGAGGTAATCCTTTGATCTGTTTATAAAGATTATGATCAAATGTAATGAAATTTTCTTTTAAAACGAGGTTAACAAGAATATCAAATTTTTCTTTTTCATTGAAGTATTTAATTCATATTTATCATAAATTAACTGAAGAACCTTAATCATATCGTCAATATCTATAGAATTAAAAAGGTCCTCGAAATAAAAACCATGCATAGAAAAAGTCAACATATCCTTAGTAACTCTAGCAATCTCTAAGCTATTTTTAATAATTGCCGTGTTTTGTAAATTATCAATTAGATTTTGAAGAAGAGATTGCAAGATCTTCCCAGACTTCGTGATATATGTATTGTATCCATTAGTGATACTACGGAATTTTATAGGGCTTTTTATGAAATTTTGGTGTTAAAAAAATACTTGGATATTTAATATTTTTTAGATGAATATTCAGTCTTTTGTTCAAAGCTAAAAGACGACTATCATCTTCTCTATTATTGTGAATTGATTTTTGAAATGAATTATTATTTAAAATGTGGTTACTTAATATTTTACTGTAAAAATATTTACAAATTATGGCATAATTAGCAGAGACCTTATCAACATATGTAATAACGAAGTCATTTTGTATATTTACTATTGATGATTTAAGATCTTTATACATAATTTCATTTTCAACAGTAAAATCTAATTCCCAAATTTCTGTTGCTACATAAGATCTAAATTGATTGAATGCTTCAATCGGCATTCCGTATTTAATTGCCATTTTAAGGTAGAATTTATCTAAATCTTTTATGATTTGTTTCATAACCTTAGATTTATTTTTTGTGATCATCAGTCTAAAACCGGTACCTTTTTTCATAAAATTTCTTAACAAATCATCTTTCACGATGCTAAGGTCTCCTGTGACAACGTGCTGATGATAATCATCAATATAGTCTCGATATAGATTGCATCTACATGATTCAGAACTTAGGAGCTTATAGAACTTATATATATATATATATATATATATATATGAAGAAAGACAGAAAGTTGAGATGCTGATCGCCGTGAGATATTGGTAAGATATTAATTATAGAAGTGTAATTATAGAACGGACTTAAGTGTGTTAAGGTGTCTAAGGTGGATAAGGATTTTAAAATGGATTCTCATAAAGATAGTGATTAGGATTCCAGGCGATATTTACTTAGAATTTATAATTGCGTAGTATCACTCCTGATTATATCCCTCTAGCAAGACTTGTGTTGCGTTGATCAATATATATTTAGACAATAAAAAATTAGATTGGTTATGGAGAATTTGGGTGATCAGTCATTTATTCCTACAAATCTAGGTCAAGTGGATGTGGGGTATCACACTGTAGAGAATAGAACTAAACATTTCTCATTGTTATTTTGTGTGTGTTTTTAATTATTATTTTTTCTTTTCCTTTTTGTAACACTTTTGTAATGTTCAGCGAAATAAATACCCCAGTCAGTGATTTTTAAAACTAAATTTCTTCCCCCACGGAATTTTATTTTCCGTGTCATGATCGGTCTCTGTACAGAATTAGATGACATTTCCTTTGCTAAATCGAGCTACAAAAGGCTTTGAATAGTGTTAGCTTTAAAAATATCATCCTGTACATCGAACTTTCAGTCTGATTGGGATAAATTTAATTTCTAATGGTAACCACTTTAAAAAATGTTTGAGGTTCTTTGTACAGATTCTATGTGGCGTACACAGACTATACCAGGGATGGCGCATCAATGGCACACGACAGAATATTTTGGGCACGCCACCGATCAAAACGGTTAGCATTTTAATTCAAAATAACAAAGTTCAATATGAAGTATTTCAAACAAACGCGAGTGATCGATCGCACTTTTCAGCGAGATTTTCTCGATTCAAAGAATTATCGGAAACGCTCAAGTTCTTTTTGTACCCTGATGCAATTTCATTTAATAAGTTGAACTTGTCACAATTCTATTGGTCGGAAATTGAAAAATTTGAAATGCAACCGATTGATTTCCAGTCTAGCATAATATGGATTCAAAAATTTGTTGAAAAAAGGAGAAAGTTGGAATTGTTTGAAACAGAAAGATTAGCAAGCAATATAAGTAAAAATGCTAATAATGAAATTTTGGAAACATGGAATTAGATTCCAGATACATTTAACTGTTTGAAAAACTGGGTCTCATGCTATTTTAACCACATTTTCTTCTACATACGCCTGCGAGTCATTATTTTCAGAATGTGCTGAAATAATTTATTCAGATAAGCATTAAAGACTTAGACTCACTTAGAAACCTTTTTGTAGATGCCTCCCGTTCAGCATGCATTTTGCTGAAAGTATCATCTTACAATCTAAATATAAGTTATTTTTCATCTAATCTGCTATAACAGAAATCACACTAATGTTACTTTAATATGAATTACACGTTTAACTAAAACATTTACTACTATAAAATACAAAATGTATTTTTTCAAAATAAAGAGCTTTGAGTTGTTTGTATTAGTTTTATTATATTCTCAATAATCATAAGTCAGAATTATTTGACAGCACGTCTCTATACCTCATTAAACATTTATTTAGAAAAAATGGCACTTTGATCCATTTTGATTGATTAAAGGTTCACCGCCCTGGACTATACTTTTACGAGAGGGACTTACATTTAAAAAAATGGAAATGCCACGGAGTACTTTTCGTGCTAAAAATTAAAACTCTGGTTGTATAGGAGGGATTTGAGCCTCCACACAAACCCCATTTTGTGTGTTTGAATCTTAACTACGTATTTATTTTGAGTTTTGATTCGAATTTCTTTTTGTGCTATGGGCTTAGTGCCAATCATCAACTTTCAACGAGTATCTATTATCTCGCTCTCTGGCTATACAGTGTTGACATTTCGTGTTCACCTGTGGATGTTAATGCTTTGATTCTATTGAATCAGGAGGTAAAAAAAAGAAGCGCTAATCCAAAAGACTATTTGTATTCGTTTATTCTTAGCGTAAAATATCAGAATTAAATTCTGTTATTAATGTGATATATTTTCAGGGTAAAAAGCTCCGAAAAAATAGCAAAGATTTTTTTTTAAAAAAAATGAAGTAATGAAACTTTTTTTGTTTAATTTTTTCAATCATAGTGTTTCTGTGTGCTTAAGGTATCCGACTACGTTCGGAACCGTGATTTTTAAAAAGCGCATAAATGGATAATTTTCATGATATATAGTGTCACTCAGATTAGAATACATGCATAAAATTGTTTTAAGAAGATTTTGACAGAAAGATTTGATTTATAAATAATATTTGGGCAAAAAAAGTTAACTTAGAATAATCTTTTTTCCAAATGTTCTTCTTTTGTGAAAAATGGTTCTATTATAATACTATTTTGCCTGTATATAGCTCAGACCTCTCTACTGAGGCTCAACTAGAATTTTTGAAAAATTCGCATTATTTTCAGAGTTACCACCAATTGAAATGATTATTGGCGTTTTTTTTTTAAATTGCTCCCCTCTGTTGTCGTAAAATATGAATAAACCCACTTCTAAGTTACATATTTCAAAATTTCTAGTTAAGACTCTGCAGCGAAAAATTATTTTTTTTAATATATATAGTGTTTTTTTTAATTTAAAATATTTGTTTTCGGTGGTTTATAAAGTATATTAAAAGATGAACCTTTATATAACGAATTTCCCATATAACAAACTTTTTTCCGGGATTTAGCGATTTCATTATATAAAGGTCTGGCGTATTTATTTATATTATATTTATCTTGTTCAAATTTTCAATTGTTTTTAAAATACTTTCTGTTCATCCAATCAAGCTCAAATATTTTTTTTAATTTTATAGTGTTTGACACTCTTGATGTAATACAGTTTTTTCAAAGATTAATTTGTTAATTAAATTAAACTAAATTAATTACTGGTTTTCGACGCCAACTTAGTTTCGTCTTCATTGTTGTAACAACGTAACTGTTAAAACAATGACAAAAGTTGGTGTTGAAAACCGATTTTTCAGCCAAACCGAATCTACATTGTTACAACAATGCAGACAAATCATGCTTTTTCAATTCCTACTATTAGCTCACTCTCAACCTATGTATATACATATACTTATATATATGTAAAGATAATTAAATTAGATTTAAAATTAAATTCCATATATAAACTTTTATTTTCCATTACATCTTCAATTATTAAATTAAACACCCAATTAATTCTCAGAAAAGATGTTCCCAGCAATCACTTCTTACACCTGATCATTATTTTTTATAGACTATTTATCACACTAACTTTCAAGTACAACTCATAAAATACGAGATGCTTCACACATATGGGCTTAAGGTATCCGACTACGTTCGGAGACCTTTTTTTAAGTTTTCTAAAAATCCCTAATATTTTTACATTTTTAGTTTCACTTTATGCACAATAATAAAAAATACAGTTAAAAAAATATATGTACATAAAAATTTGCAAAAACTTAAATTTTTAAAGAAATTTTAATCAAATTTTGGAATTTTTTCAAATACTCTATTTTTTAAAATATTTTATATTTTCTATAAAATATTGCAGCAACACATTTTTTAAACACATTTCTAGAGAATGATCTACAAGTATTATTTTTTTTTTAATCAAAAGTTATAGCCAGTCGAACTTGTGAACTAAGAAATTCAATTAAATTATCGAAACTTTCAGAAAGAAATATAACTATAAAATAAATAAAAAATGTTCAATTTCTTAGCTTGTAGGTTATTCTCTAGATTATACCATTAATAACATTTGTGTAAAATTTCATACAAGTACCTCTAATAGTTTTTTAGGTATCATGTTTGAAATATCATGAAATTTACAAAAAAAAAATAGTTTTGAGAAAAATGCATTTAAACATTATAAAATCAATTTCAAAACAAAATATGACAAATATATTACTAAAACTCTCCGGATTTATATTTAACACTTCCACTCTTTGGTATTTTGTTAATTTTTTTTCTTTCTTTGGGCCCCCTTTTTATTCTGGTTGATTTTAAAAAAAGGCAAAGAGAATGTTATTTCGAGTCACCGACTCGAAAGATGTCAACACATCTCTCATCATGCAGTCTATAATTCCATGCATTTATGTCAAATGCGTTCAAAGTACCTAACAAATCAATAAAAACTTTTTTTAAATTAATGATGGTAATATGGGTACCCAAAGAAAATGTTTTTAGCTGGATAAAAGTTTCTTTCAAAATGATTTGCCACAAACAGACGTTAAATGATACATTTGTACTTGTGTCTTACCGTGGAGGCAATTTTACAATAACTGCTTATCACACTGCTTCGTGTGCACAGGTTTAAAAATATTTCATAGTTTCACAGAAAAATCTACACTTTTTTCTGTTTATTGTTTTCCGGTGTCGTTTCCTCGCTGATAGACACAGCTATAACGCTGATATCGTTTTAGACACTCGCTGATATCGTTTTAGACACTCGCTGATATCGTTTTCAGTTCCAATCGGGCACGGTCCATGTATGGGTTTCTCCATGCTGGAGCAACAGTGAAAAATGCTGCTATTATAGCACTTAGCATAGCTTTGACGTGATCGGTGTTACTGCTATTATAGTTTAGAATTTTATTAAACATAACATTGATTAGTTTTCCCTTCTCGCCGAGGTTTTTCTGGCCTTTTTTTAATATTTTCTTTACCGACTACTCAATCTTTCTTAGAAGAATCTTATGCACTCTCAGATTTTATGACATTGTTGACACCATACAGATCTTTAACAGAAAGGTATCCTTGGATTCACCACCACAATGGAAATACATATTTTTAAGATTTCCTAGTGCAAAAACATACAAAGAATTTGTACGCACCAATAGATTCCATGTTTGAAGTAGATTCCAGATGATTGCAGGAACGCGCATGTACGACTGGACTTATAGAATTCTAAAATACTTTGATAACATTTCCATATCTAGATTTCCCAGTGTCGATGCATAAAGTTTTTATAGAAACCACATTTAGCGATTAATGTCCATGTGTCTCTGCCGTCAACGGATATTCCACATTCTTCAACAGACATTTTGGAACATTTTGTAATGCTTTTCGCTTCCAAAGCAGTTTTATTCATGGCATTTTTAGCCATTGGTGTAGCAGCAGGAAAGACTTTCTTTCACAAAGTCTAAATGCTCCTTTTGTTATTCAAGGCCAGTTCAGCTTAGCATATAGCTTTTTCACAAATGAATGTCATCTTTCAATCACTCACCCACCTTCCACAATTAAGTTGTAAATTAATAACACTTTGCTTTTTTAGCTTTTCAGTAGCTCAAAAAAGGACTCTTGGAGCATTTTGAAGTCACATTAGAAGTCAGTCTAAACACATAATCTTCATGCAGGTACAGATTGTTCTCAAAACAATTGGAGAAACACAAACTTGAAAACACACTTCCCAATTTAAATAAAATATTCTATTACCTTTTAATGTTCCACTAAAACATTCCTTGCTCTGTGAAAATGCCTTTACTTATTCCAGTTTTTGTTCATTACAAGTTGAGCACTTCGAGTCAATACTTCCACTGTTTTTGTGAATCTGTCACAAATGAGTTTGTGAGTTGCGTTTTCATGAAGTTAATTTAATTCATTTGGTAACCGTTATAAGTAGATAATATCAAAAGCAGAATGTTCAGAATTTTCGACTTTTTTTATAACTCTTGGCTTTGTTGGTAGCTGAGAGGTTGTGTTCGTAACCTTGTGTATGGCATTATTTCTATTGATTCGTGGTTACCAGAATAAATGAATGGGTGAATATTAATGTCACACTATACAGCTGCATGAGGGCTTTGGGTAACGGACCTCGTGCTTTTGAATCATGGTCAAGTGACGAAGACGACAACTGAACTGGCACCCAACCTGTCCTAACTTCTGCACCACACCAACGAGAGTACGTTTCATTTAAATGCATCAGGCCACTTTGCACCGCGGGTCTTCGGTGGTGCCAGGCTTTAATTCACGATACTCTAGCCACGAGTCCAATACCTTGACCTCTAGTTTCATACGGCCTCAGTGGGCAAGAGAGCTGATAAACCTACGGAAATACTATGTGGACTAGATGATATGTGTTGAATATGTAGAAGTGGAAAGTTCCCGTCTTATTTTAGTGAGAGGATTGCCAATACTGGTGTAAGCCTCGTCATTTGAGCTTAAGTCAGATTTGAGAGTTCGTTGATAACAGGCCTGGAGAAACAATATTTATAAAGAATCAAAGAAGAAATATATTTCTTCTTTGGTTCTTAAGAATATTCTTTTTGATTCTTTGATTATTCCGAAAAAGTGTAGAAAACCTTACCCTGAATAGTTCACAACACCGAAGCGCATCCACATTTAAAGTAGTCCCCTTGGGTGATGATACATTTCTGCCAGCATTTGTATAACTTTAGGAATCAGAGCTGGAAGCCCTTTTTCACAACCTCCTGCAAGGCCTCTTTCGATGAAAATTTCACCTCATCATATGACATGAAATGGCGTATTTGTAAATGTTTTTTCGTTGATGGGAACAAGTAAAAGTCACACGGCGCTAAGTCTGGTTAATAGTAGGAATATAGAAGCACGTTAGTACGAGGTTTGGCAAAGAACTCTTTTACCAAATGGGATCGATGAGCTGGTGCTTTGTCATGCAGAAGATACTAGTTGTCGCTCTGCTGGAACTGAGGCCGCTTACAAAGAATGGATTCCCTCAAACGACGTCTTCGAGAAGTCTGCAGCTTCAGCGATAACTGCAAGTTTTCATAACTGCATTCAGACGAACACATTCGACACCAACGCAACATTTTCCACGTTCCATGAAGTCGATAGACAAACGTCTTCATCGTTAATGTGATGAATTAGTATCCCTCTTTAACATTCCGAGGACATTCGTAAAGCTTGGTTTTCACCATGGTGGGTTCACCATAAATCTTTCTTAGTATTTTTAAAGTCTCCATTGGTGTTCTACCTAAGCGTTGACATAATTTAATGTTCAATGCTGTTCAAGAAAGCAATCTTTCTTACATCGCGAAACAAAGCTAACTAGTTTCAGAAGACAACAGCTGCGCGTGCGGTTTGGTCATATGCCATGAACTAAACTAACCTGGCCAGGCAGGGAAGGTTTGGGAGAATCTATTTCAAGTAGTTTAACTTTCGATACTTAATTTTGTCCTCAGCAATGGCCACAGTCCGGAATCTTTGGATTGTAGAACGTATTTGTTTCCTCAATTGTGTAGTCATGGAATCATTGACAGATATCTGAAGTTTTGATTTTTGATTTTGATTTTGTTAAAGAAAGTGAGCCGAACAGTAGAACAAGCTTGGAGAAATGTTACATAGTAACGAAGTGAGCAACGAAATTAAGACGATTTATATTTTCACCTTTTTGTGTGAAAAGGATTTTATTTTTATTTTATTTTATTTATAATATATTTTAATCATGGTGAAATATTATAACACCATAAACTAACTACGTAGCAATTATATCAATTTCTATGGCATAAATCTTACATTAATACTTATTTAGTTTTTCCGGTTCTATATTGTCTGTACTCAAAACAAATGTAAGAGTAAGGCTGAATTTTTATGACTGCATATAATGCATATGTATATATTGTTTGTGTGAACATATTATTACGTCGAAATAAATATGAACGAAATACTACAAAAGAGGTTTTGTCATTATTCAGGAAAAAATTATTAGAATGAGAAATGGTTATGAAGAGTATATATTTGTAAAGTAATCATTTTAATGCGAAAATATTTCGTGAAGAAAAATCGCTGCAAAATTCATGAATACTTTTTGTTCCGATTAATAACTTAATCTCGCCATTTTTAGTAAAAAAAATAAAAACCTTGAAAAGGCAGTTTTTTGTATTATTACCTTG
>BMAU01009471.1:0-20103 GCA_019973935.1 Trichonephila clavipes | reverse complement strand
GCGCAAGCGCAACAGCGCTGCCTGGACTGCGCATGCCCAGTAATTCTGATGTAACTAAAAGAGTTGTGAGTAAAAAATAAACACCAGTCCACTAAAAACTGTGTTCTGAGTGAGTGCTGAGTATTCGACAGAGTGAGCCAAAACATTGGTCCGGTAGAATCCGGAGAAAAACCGCGTGTAGTGATGAGTTAAAATTGTGCCGGAAATTGTGTCTGAATACTGAGGGGAAAAACTGAGTTTCCGAAGTATTTTCTGTGTCTTGAGAGTCCAGCGCAATTCATCAGTCGAAGTAAGAGCGATTTCCTTGATTCTTATTTGATATCAAATTAATGTTATGTGTTAAAATGTCGACAATTAAAAGTCTTAAAAAGGACGAGCTTTTGCTGGTCGCCGAGGAGCTGGGATTAGACATACCCCAGAATCCAAAAATTATAGTATTAAAAATTTAATTGAGAGTAGTGAAATCTTTGAAACTGATAAGGAGTTTCTGCAAAGTGTAATTGATGGCGTTTTGGCGGAAAAGGCCGCTAAAATTGAACAAGAAAAATTTAAATTAGTCTGAAAGGGCCACTAAAATTTAACAAGAAAAATTTAAATTAGAGTCTGAAAAGGCCAAGATTGAATTTGAAAAATTAAATTAGAACAGTTAAAGAAAAAGAGCTTGAGTTAACTAATGCTAAATGTAAATTGTCCCCTGCGCAAGAGAAAAGTGAACATTTCGAATCTGTCCCATCTGATATTGAAAACTTAATTAAAAAAAAAAAGTATCAAAACTCTAACAATACCTGTCCCTTCTAATACAGAAGCCTATAATTTATTTTTTCAATCGCTAGAAAAAGCTTTTAAAACAAAAAATGTGGAGGATAAATTTAAAGCAGAGATTTTTTATTGAATATGTTGGGAGAAAAGGTGGGAAATTTAATGATTTATGTTAAACAAGAGGAACTGGGTGATTACGAAAAAAATCAAGCAGTTAGTGCTAAAACAATTTCAACCAACACCTCGAGTATTGCTTAACCAGTTACGAAGGTCCCAAAAACTACCAAATGAGAACTACGTATGTTCAGTTTGCTTCTAGAATTGAAGCAATGTTTGATTATTATTGTAAATTAAGAAACGTTAATGAGTTTAATGAATTATGCCAGTTAATTGTTGCCGATCAGATAATTAATTCTCTTGATCAAGAACTGACCAGTTATATTAATTTAAAAATGTGCGAAAATTGGTACACACCAGATAAGCTGGGTCGTGAATTAGAATTGTTTATGTCATCTAAAGTTTCAAGTAGAAATGAAATAAATACGGGTTTCCGACAAAATAAATTCTTTAAGAGTGGCGTCGAGAGAAAGGGGTTAAAAAGGTGTAACTAGTGTTTTTTTGTCCGATGTCAATGAAACAAAATGTTCATATTGCTGTGAAAATCATGCTATTCCTTTTTGTACAAAATTTAAACAACTTTCCGTTCATGATAGAGTAGAGACAGTTAAAAAACAGCGACTATGCTTTCTGTGTTTAAGAGTAGGTTGTATGGCGTCGAAGTGCAAAGCGAAACCTTGTAAATTATGCGCTAAGAGGCACCATGTCTCGTTACATTTCCCCAAACAAAATACGGATTTTCAAACAAGCCATAGTACGTCGAATGCTTTCCATCCATCAACAGAGTCAAGGTTAAATACGGAAGCACGAGAGAGAATTTAACCCTGCTTTTCCCTCTAGAGAGGTTTCGGAGAAAGATAGTAATGCGGTGTTTGCAATTAATCAAAAAAGGAACCACTAGTGTGTTTTTGAGTTCCGTGAAGTGTTTTGTAAAAGATTCATACGACGAGAAATGGCAAATAAGAGGTCTGCTTGACGTCGGTTCTATGACAAATCTAATTACGAAAAAAATTCGTAGAAAAATTAGAATTAAGAAAAGAAAAAGTAAATATTTTGGTCACGTGTTTAAATGACTCCTCTGTATGTGTTAAAAATTGCGTAGCTACGGAAATCTCGAATTCCGATGGTAGTTATAAAAAGAGAATAAAAATGTTAGTTGTAGATAAAATTACTGATTTAACTCCAGTTAAAAATCTAAATGTGAAAGGATTAATTCCTGAAAATATAAATTTATCAGGTGATTCCTTTTATGTGCCAGGTCCCATTGATTGTTTATTGGGTGCAGAAATTTTTTATGAATTATTGCGTAGTGGGCAAATTCGTTCTGAAAATTCTAATCTTATTTTCCAAAATACTGTGTTTGGGTTCGTGGCTTCAGGGAGCAATAGTTTTGCAGATACTGAAGCACGGGTTCATTGTGGATTAATTAAAGGAGATTTAAATCAAACTTTAAAAATGTTTTGGGAATTGGAAAACGTTGACGTAGAGAAACCTAAAAATGAAGAAGCAATTTTTGTGAGGATCACTTCCTAAAAACGCATTCTAGAGATGAGGAGGGTCGGTATGTGGTTAAAATGCCCCTTAAAACGAACCAAATTGTTTAGGTGAGTCGAGGGACATCGCTCTAAAACGATTGAATGCGCTGTGGACTCGATTAATCAGATATCCTCAATATCTTAAGGTATCCGACTACTTGCGACAACTTTTTTTTTTGAAAAAGGAAATATGGAGATCTTTTGTGATTTTTATATTTATATAGTATATTTTAAGGAAAAAATCCTAAAATTGGTAAAAGAAAAAAAAAAATTATTATTATTAAAATGAGAAAAAAACTAGTAAAAATGTACGAAAAATTACATAAACAATGGGGCCCGCTCTCTACAAAGATTTTATGAACAAATTCTCAATTTTCAATTTTGATGTGTTACTTTGTTATTCCTGTTTGAAGTGATCTTCACGATAAGAAATATTTTAATTTTTACAAAAACTAGAGCACTTTATCTAAGTCATTATACGAAATTGCTTAAAAAAACATTGACTATATTCACATAAAGAGCTGCAAATTTTGAAATAAAACAGTTATTGATAAATCTGAAGATCAAAACACTTCTACTGTTATGCAGAACATAAGCAAAAAATTTCAGCTAATTATTTTCAGAACTTTTGAGCAATCGCAGTCCCCGTTTGAGTTTTTCGAAAAAAACACGTTTCGCGTAAAACGCTTTTGCGGCATTTCAAAGTTTGACATCTTGTGTAAAGTTATGGCATTTGCTTTTACTAAAACGCTTGTAGTTTTTGTTCTAGTGGAGGAAAATAAAAATTACTTGGTATTGTTATTAAGTTAATAAAATGGTCTATAAAATAAAATCATAAAAAATTTTGCCGATTTTTGAAAAAAATTATGGTTTTGGGTAGTCGGATTCCTTAAGTTGTACAGAGACTTTATACACTCTGTCGCAAAAAAATATATGCACCCAGAAGAAATCAAGCTACAATCACGAAACTCGACAAGAATGTAGTCTGGTAAGAGATATGCAAATGATTAAAATTTCGAAGCCAATGAGACAAGGCTAAGTGTGCTAAAAAATATTAGTTGCGCAACTGGGAGAGTTTAAAAGCATGAGTACGAGCGCCGTACGGCTATCCAAACGAATCTGATGACTTTGATATATTGAGACTTAGGATGCCTCTAAGACGTAACCGGCGGCAGTACGAGCAGCTGACGGAAATTAAAGCTTTGATAGGGGCCGTATAATAGGCCTCAGAGAAGCAGGTTGGTCGAATAGACGTATCGGCCGCCACCTCGGTCGGAGCGATATGGTAGTTGCTCGGTGTTGGCAACAGTGGATCACAGAAGGTAGGTGTACCGTCGCAGAGGGTCAGGACGTCCCTGGAACACAAATGATCGCGAGGATCGTGCAATCAGAAGAGTGGCCACTTCGGCACCAACAACGTCGCTAGCATCGATTCAACGCCACTTACCTATTTCCAGACATCAGTGCCATCAAGAGAAACCATAAAGGAGACGACTGACCGAAGTTGGCTTGAGGAGCCGACGTCCGCTAAGACGCTTATCACTGACCCCACATCATAGGCAGTGTCGACTGGATTTTTTTGCCGACCTCCAACTTGGAGTGTGACAGACTGGAGACGTGTCATCTTCAGTGATGAATCCCGATTCAGTCTCAGTGATGATGACCACCGCACACGTGTCTGGAGGCGCACCGGCCAGCGGTCCGATCCGGCATTTATTGTCGAGCGGCATACAGCAATTTCACAAGGTGTGACATGTGGGGAGCAATTTCTTGGGACACACGATCATCTTTAGTGGTCCTTCAAGGCACTTTGACAGCTCGCAGATACGTGGACGATATTTTAACGCCGATTGTTCTACCCATGCTATCAAGTCGCTCAGGTGCCATTTATCAACAGGATAATGCTCGTCCACATACTGCGCGACTCTCCCAACAATGTCTTCAAGGATATGACGTCCTACCATGGCCTGCCAGGTCACCAGATCTTTCGCCAATAGAGCATGTCTGGACGCGCTGGGAAGGCAACTGCAGCCGTCCCGAGATACAGGAGAATTAACTGCGCAGATGCAAAGACTATGGCAGGATCTTCCACGGGGTCATAAGTGATCTAATTGAATCGATGCCACGCCGAATTTCGGCTTGTATAGCTGCCAGAGGTGGCTTTACTACTTACTGATTTTTAACCTTTTGCAAGCTGTAACCGCTTAATAAAATGATATTTTGTTCTGAATTTTTAATCATTTGTTTATTTTCATATACACTACATGCATACCAAATTTCGTGAATGTAGCTCAATTTCTTCTGGGTGCATATATTTTTTGCGACAGAGTGTACATGAGTATGACCAACTTGGTCACATGAAAGAAGTTGTCGCAGAGCATGACAACTCTGAGGTTGCCTATTATATGCCACACCATGGCGTCCTTAGACCAGAAAAGAGCACAACGAAGCTGAGGGTAGTTTTTAATGCTACCAATCCTACAAGTAATGGATTATCGTTGAATTCCATACAATACAATGGAGGACTGGTTCAAAATGACCTGTTTACAATTATGATTAAATTTAGAGAGCATCCTTATGCCTTTACGGCAGATGTGAAGATGATGTACCGAATGATACTCATCCATGAAGCCAACAGCCGTTGCTTAAATTTTTGGAAAAAAGTCAGAGAGGATCCAGTGAAAACCTTTGAGATGAAAACAGTCACAAATGGCACGGTGAGTGCACCCTTTTTAGCAACGAGAACTTTACTGCAGTTATCGAGAGATGAAGAGAAGAACTTTCCTTTGGCTGCACCTGTTCTAAGAGAAAACTTTTATATGGACGACGTTCTTTGCGGCGCTGCGTCTTTAATGGAAGCCAAGACCTTGAAAAACCAACTTTCCGGCATTTTGAAAAAGGGAGGAATGGAATTGCACAAGTGGGGTAGTAGTCATCCGAGAATCCAATTGAAACCAAGACGTTAGGAGTGTCCCTGGAAATCACAAGAGGATTGTTTTATTTTCAAAATTGCAGTGGAGTTAAAAGACTCCTATACCAAGAGATGTGTCCTTTCGACAATAGCTAGACTGTTTGATCCATTAGGACTATTAGGTCCAGTAGTCGCAAGAGCCAAGATCTTCATGCAGAGTCTTTGGAGTCTTAAAATCGACTGGATCGACGAGTTGCCTTCTGAGAGAGCCAAAGAGTGGCATCGTTTCCTAGAGAACTTCAACAGTGTAAGAAGTATCTGCATTGGTAGATGTATTGTGCATCCTCAAGCGACAAGGGTAGAACTTCACGGATTTGCTGATGCTTCAGAGAAGTGTTACGGAGCAGTGATATATTGCCGTTCTCAATCGCCAGATGGTGCAACAACAGTGAAGCTTGTAACAAGTAAAAGCAGAGTAGCACCTGTGAAGAGTGTCACCATGCCGCGACTCGAGCTGTGTGCCGCCGTTCTTCTTGCAAAACTGATGAAAAAAGTTGAGACTGCCTTACAAATGAAAACACCCCCGTGTACCTGTGGAGTGACTCGACTATTGTCTTAGCGTGGATCCAGAAGGAGCCTATAACTTGCTTAAAACCTTCGTGGCAAATAGAGTTGCCACAATCCAACACTTGATTAACGCAGAGCAATGGCATCATGTTTCTTCGGAACAGAACCCAGCTGACCTCGTTTCAAGAGGTCTCGACCCGTCCAGTCTTCTCAACAACTCTTTGTGGTGGAATGGACCTAAGTTTTTAACGACGAAAGATTTTCCGGAAAAGAACACCCTTTCATCAGTGACTGATAATGATGAATTTAACTGTGAATTTAAAAGTAACGCAAAGCACTGTGTTAATTTAAATCTAACAAACTCAACACACACACACACATTTATGACTGACCTGTTAAATATAAGTAATAATTACACTAAAATAATTAGAATGTTAAGTTTTATTTTTTAGGTTCATAGCAAATTGCCGAGGAGAAAAAGGAGAGAACCTTTAGATGTCCAGGAAATCAACCAAGCGGAGGTCACCTTAATCAGGATTGTGCAACTACAGGGTTCAAAAAAGATATAATGAGTTTGAAAGAAAATAATAGAGTGTCTGCAGAAAGTCTTATAAAAAGCTTAAATCCCTTTTTAGATAAAGATGGTGTGTTGAGAGTTGGTGGTAGACTTTGTAATAGTGATTTGAACCTTGAATGCAAAAAAATTTCCTGTAATATTACCTTGTAACCATAAATTAACGAATTTAATTGTAGAATATTTTCACTTAAAATACTTCCATCTAGGTCCACAGGCCTTACTATATCAAGTAAGACAGAGATTTTGGCCTCTTAGAGGACGTAATGTATGTAGGAAAATAGTACATGATTGTCTTGTATGTTTTAAAGTGAAACCTATAACTTGTGAACAAATAATGGGCAATTTGCCTAAAAAAAGAGTTAGGGAAAATTTTCCCTTTGATTGCAGTGGGATTGACTTTATTGGACCGTTTTGGATCAAGAGCAACAAACAGCGTAAAAGCAGTTTGTATAAGATATATGTTTCAATTTTTGTGTGTTTTGTCACTAAAGCTGTACATTTTGAATTAGTGTCGGATTTAACAACTCAGACAATTATTGCCTCATTTAAAGAGATTTATTGCTAGAAGAGGAAGACCCTCTCTAATATTTTCTGATAATGGTAAAACATTTATAGGAGCTAATGCAGAAGTCAAGAGATTGTACAAGTTAGTGATAAATCCTGATCCTGAATTGGCTGGTTTCTTAGTAGATGAAAATATAAATTGGAAATTTCTTCCTCCCAGAGCACCAAATTTTGGCGGCTTATGGGAAGCTGGCGTAAAGTCGTTCAAATTCCATTTTAAACGTGAGGCAGGCAATTCTAGGTTTACTTATGAAGAGTTTCTAACCATTATGACTCAAATTGAGGGAATTTTGAATTCCCGTCCTCTCACCCCTTTGTCAACGGATATAGACGATTTGTCGGTTTTGACACCGGCACACTTTTTAATTGGAAGACCAATTACTTCCATTAATGAACCAAACATTATACATATAGAAACAAATAGATTAAACATATATCAGAGATTAACAAAAATTGTGCAGTCTATATGGAAAAGGTGGAGTAATAATTATTTAAGTAATCTTCAACAGAGATCTAAATGGAAATTTGAAAAGGATAACGCTAGAGTGGGTGATTTAGTCCTTATTAAAAGAGGATAACTTAGCAGTCAATAAATGGTTAATGGGCAGATTGATCGAGGTATTTCCTGGAAAGGATAATAGAATTAGGGTTGTAACAATCAAGACTCAACATGGTGTAGTAAAAAAGACCTATTTCTAAAATTTGTATCTTGCCCATGAGAGAATGAATTTTTTTCTTTTTGTATTACAAGATTTTACTTATTTTTAAGTTATTGTAATTAATCTTTTAGTATTGTGTGTATTTTAGTGAATTCTTTTTGATTTATAATTATTTTAATAATGTTACATTTTAATATAACAATATTGTAAAAAGCCATGAAACTTATTGAATGTTGTAACATTGCAATGCCGGTCGGAATGTTTGCGCAAGCGCAACAGCGCTGCCTGGACTGCGCATGCCCAGTAATTCTGATGTAACTAAAAGAGTTGTGAGTAAAAATAAACACCAGTCCACTAAAAACTGTGTTCTGAGTGAGTGCTGAGTATTCGACGGAGTGAGCCAAAACACCGTTGAAAGAAATGAAATACCAGTTGTCTATTCTCTTACCATATATTAGATATGCGAGAAGCTAAATATTAAGGTCCAGTTAGCCTCTATGGCAGTGTTTCTCAAACTTTCAATACTGGCGCCCCCTTTTCAATCACAATTTTTATCGCCCCCCCCCGCCCATACATAATAATTTACTGAATGCAATAATAATGCACTTTTACGATAAAGCAACGATATTTATTATAAACCGTACAAATTCATGACATAAACTTTTAAGCAACATGTTACTTTTAAGCAAAAAAAAGTTAAGTAATAGGATAAATACTAAGTTATTTTTCCTTTCTCTGATTTTTAAATTGGAACATCTTACAAAATGCGGTGGTTGCTTAGAAGACAAAATATAGATATCAGCTAAATATAGAAAATGAACTCAGAGGGTCAATTTCTTATCTTAAAACTCCTTTCAAAAACTTTGCTCTGTAAGACAAGCCCATGGAAGTAGCTAATAATTATTAAACTTGTTCTTAATTTAGTATTAATTAATTAGTCATAAAATACTCTGTGCACCACTCATACATTAAAAGCAGTGTTTCTCAAACTTTCAATACTGGCACCCCCTTTTTCAATCACAATTTTTATCGCGCCCCCCTTATACATAATAATTTACTGAATGCAATAATAATGCACTTTTACGATAAAGCAACGATATTTATTATAAACCGTACAAATTCATGACATCAAAATTAAATTTTGTATATGTTACTTTTAAGCAAAAAAAGTTAAGTAATAGGATAAATACTAAGTTATTTTCCTTTCTCTGATTTTTAAATTGGAACATCTTACAAAATGCGGTGGTTGCTTAGAAGACAAAATATAGATATCAGCTAAATATAGAAAATGAACTCAGAAGGTCAATTTCTTATCTTAAAACTCCTTTCAAAAACTTTGCTCTGTAAGACAAGCCCATGGAAGTAGCTAATAATTATTAAACTTGTTCTTAATTTAGTATTAATTAATTAGTCATAAAATACTCTGTGCACCACTCATACATTAAAAGCAGTGTTTCTCAAACTTTCAATACTGGCGACCCAATTTTCAATCATAATTTTTGTCTCGCCCCCTGTACAACAATAATGTATTTACTGCAATAAAAATGCACTTTGAGAGAGAGACGCTAAAGTTACAATACGATCTTAATTATAAACCGTACAAATTAATACGATAAATATATTAAATTTTGAGTATATTTTAAGTAATTTATATATTTTAAGAAAATTACTTAAAATATATATTACTTAAATTATGTTATTTTTCTTTCTCTAATTTTTTTAAATTGGAACAGATCGCAAAATGATGTATTTAATTAAAGATTTATTTCCTTCAGCATATTCATTTCTCAAAGCACAAATGTCATTAGAAAAATAGTCTAATCAATGTCGCTCTCTATCATATCCATCACATCTGGCATTATAGGGTACGTTTGCGTGAGTCTGGGCAACCTATCGGACGTCTGCGCAAAACATGTAAAAATGCTTTTCCTCGTACAATTCAGTCAGTTTTGGTCGACTCGATACTCCTATAGCTACCGAATCTAGCTTGAATGTACATTTTTTAAAATTTCCACGTTAATTGTAATTCACGGTAATTAAGTATTTACGGCAGTAGATTAAAACAATATCATACATACATTTTTTAAGTCGTAAGCAAACATTCGACCATAATAAAGAATCAACAAGTACACAGACGAACGAGCATGGTTCCGAAAATTAAATCAAGGCGATCTTCTCAAAAATACTTAAATTTTGGATTTACCACTACTGAAGTAAATAATGGAAAAAAAGCCCCAGCTCGATATGTGTTAAAACTTACAAATCTGTAGAACAACATGTGAAAGTTGTTTTTAAAACATGTAAAATCATTTAGATACGTTGGCAAGGAATTTTAAAAATATTTTCTGGATGAGGACAGCTTGGTAGCAAGTTACGAGTGGATTAGGGATCTATTTCAAGATACTCAGAAGGGCTCTCAACTTCCGAAGAAGAAATCTTCATAGATTTCACATGCAGTGAAAAATTAAAATGCAATTTTGTAATAAATCGCTCTTTGAATTTGGGGTAGAGGTGGATGAGGAATTATCTGTACTGAAAACAAAAGCACTTCGTATACTATTACCATTTTCAACATCCTACCTTTTGCAAACCGGATTTTCTGCAGTGGATGCCTTGAAGACAAAATATAGATCTCAGCTAAATATAGAAAAATAACTCTTTAAGTGTCAATTTCTGATATTAAAACCTTCCTTTGAAAAACTTTCCTCTACAAGAAAAGCCCGTGGAAGTCCCTAATAATTATTAAACGTGTTCTTAATTTAGTAATAAGATTGATTGATTGAATATTAACGTCGCACTGTTCAGCTGCACGAGGGCTTTTGACGACGGACCACGTAATTTTGAACCATGGTCAAGTGACGTGGATGACACCTGAGCTGGCACTCTTCTCTCCTAACTACCCCACCACACCACCGGAAAAAGTCTCAACTCTCAATAGATTTAACATGCAGCGCTGCCCTACGTGGCGGGTCTTTAGTGGTACTGGGCTCGAACTCGTGACAAGGCAAGCCACGATCCGATACCTATACCACTCGGCTGCCGCGGCCAAATTCAGTAATAAGAAATTATTTATAAAATACCTTCTTCAGTACTGATACATGAAACGTATACTGGCTGAAACACCGACTCTTCGCACGAGTTCATTTTTTTAAAAAAATAAAACATTATTCTTGATATAATAGCTGAACTGTAAGGAGAGTAAAACTGTGTGCACGACATTGTATACAAAAATGTAAAAATGATTTTTTTAGATAAATGCTATAATTGTAAATAACTGTTTAAAAGAACTGTAATTTTAAACTTCACACAATTAGCATTTAGAATTAATGTTAAATTATGAAAAAGAATATAAAATTCCGATGAAGAATAATTGTGTTACTTTTTAACATTTAAAGCGAGAAGACTTCAAAAGTTTAACCCGGGAGCAGGCGCGTACTCGATACTAACATTAATGGTAGTGCGGGGGACTCAGTCATCCCAATCATTTGTTTAGAATTATTTTTACTGTACACGATACAAATCGGAATTCTAGTGAATATTTTAATTTATAGAAAGTATACTTACCTTCTTCAAGGACTATTCAATTCTTTGATGATTTGAGAAAAAAAATCCAATAAAACTGAACTAAAATGATTCAAAAGTACAAGACCATAATAAAGGACGCAAATCAGACACTTTTCAATTATCCTACAGAAATGTTAAACCAATCAATTCTTTTCCAAATATCGCAAAAAACTCAATTATTTACAATTTCCCTAAGCGAAAAGCAAACGCATGAAAGATGGGAGGGAACTAATATTGATAATAACCATACCATAAGATTGAAGGTCAATCAAATGATTAGCAAACGTACTATGCAGCCTGGCTGAAAAGTGAATCATGAATTCCTTTTCTTTTTCTACAACTAATGTACAGTATTTCAATAATAATTACAGCGGTGAATTGTTTATCTTAGAATTTTCTCAGGGTCTGGGTTTTCGTTTTTCTTTTAACGAGTAATATTTTATGTTAAAACGTAATAAAAAAATCACTCATTGAGGAAAAAAACAGCAAATAAAACAAAATGTTTTTTTTTCTTTTTAATTTGGTTTTGGGATCAAAGATAGCTATTTGATGACGGATAAAAGCTAGATAATAAATATAAATTATGTCAGTGTGTTGTTGTGTGTATTTTTTTTATTATGGAAGAAAGCATTTTGTTTTACTTCTCTTTCCGGTTATATTTTTAAAAAATCTTTAAATTTTCGATACGCTCGCGCCCCCCTTGTAGGGTCATCGCGCCCCCAGGGGCGCCCCACACTTTGAGAAACACTGCTCTATGGAGAAGAAAGAGTCTTGGATTAAAAATTCAATTTTAAAAATTCCGAGCGTGCGATCAGAATCAGTTTTAAAACTATGCATTGCACTGGATCTTCCGGCACAATTAGACGTCATAGAAGAAAAGAATATACAAGTGAAAAAACAGAAAAAAAAATTCGATCCCAATTAAAGCCCCTCCAGTCGTAAATTCTGTTATGGTTTATAAAATTTGCCAGGGGTTGGGGCTTTCTGCACGATTGAATCAAGATTCAGAAAACTAATGTTCAACAAGGAATGGGGGGAAATCATGCTGCACTAAGAAATATAGTTTCCCTTTTGCAACCTCTGATCATATTTTTAATGTACAAAGCTTTAAATATTCAACTGTTTCTGCCATATAAAAAGGAAATTAGCCCAATGTTTATTATTTGAATAGAAAAAAAACTTTTCGAAAATTTTACCTCTGCTGAAGACTTCTGCATGAATCTGATATAAAGATTACAAAGGATTTAAAAAGGATCAATATGGAAGACATTTCTGAAGAATATCTTATACAATGAATGATTTTTCACTTACTGATGAAGACTGGGCAACTGTAAAGTATAAGATTGATTTATGATCTGAAGTTCGCACGAGACATGTAAAACATCCAATATAAAAGTTTTGTGAAGACGTATTTCTGGACACGATGGATTTTCAACAAGTTTTAAATCCTATTAATGTGATATAGTACCATTATTCTCAAATACAAATTGCCGTAACTATTATGCAAACTACGTTGTGTTTTCAAGAAGTCTTAGATAAAAAGAGATTGCCTGAATTTGAACTTCAAAAGTTTGCTTCCATTTAACGTACGAATAAGAAATGTGGCATTGAATGTATGCTCGAAGCATCATGAAAAAATACTTGCGAGGTACTCTGCTGATTAATCTATTACACGTTACACACAAAGAAACTAATTTATCATGATAATCTTTAATCTATTTTGATAAACGATACAGTAAATCTATTAATAAAACAACAGATTGCTGAATATAGCTTTGAGTTAATACTTCGGATGAAAGTCTGATAAAAAATAATGTTACAGACATTTCAGATTTTCAAAAAATTACAAGTTGAAATAGATGCGTTTGGAAAATGTTTAAGAATAAATGTTTTTTTTTTTTTTTTTTGCATACAAACCACTTTATTCATTCAATTTGCAGTTGTCACTAGCTGTTGGATGCTCAAATTGAAAAGTTGATTGACAAAATGAACCATTCAATCAAAGAAGGAAAAAGTATTTTGAAAAAAAAATCAACTTTCCCCCTCCAAATATTTTGGTAGAACTGTTTTCAACATCTTTGTCGTTTATAATACTGCATGGCGTGTAGATGTCATAAAAGAGTTTGGGAAAGTTTATTTGTGGGTTAAAAACAAGGAAACACGTAAAATTCAGATAAATCGAATGGAAAAGAATATTCGTATAAATCATGCCTCCTATTACAAGCTCCTACTTAAGTAGGTAGCACAATACGATGGTAGAGAAAGTATTAAAATGATAGGAAATAAAGAGTAACAAAAACTAATGAGCTCGGTGGAGGTGATGATTCTATGGCTTAGAAGAGAGTTTTGTTAAGAGAAAAATAAGTATGCTGGTGTGGTGTCAAGAAGAATAAAAGTAAGCATTAAATAGTCCCACATTTAGAAAAAATTATTAACTGTTGAAGAATGCTAGCCACAAGTAGTTGACTTTTTCAAGAAGTTAGCTTCAGCAGCATAACAGAGATTCCATTCTCTACCTGTTCAAATTCAAAATTTTAAATAATATTCAAATTCGTAATTCAAAAATTCAATTCGGATTCGTGCATTAAAATGAATAAATTGCTCTTACCAGTCAGAAGGATGAGGCGACGCAAAAAACACCCGACCAGTCGGACGGAGGGACAAAACGTTTTTATTTACAAAACAGGAATGCTATTTACACTTGAAACAAGCGACTGCAGCGCCGCTAAACTCGAGTTATAACACAACCATTGGTCAACATAATAATATGGAATTAGTTTAAATGGGAATTTCAGGATCGAAATCACCAAGATGAATAATGCCATATATATATATAAATCTTAATATTGGATTCCTCATATCGCTTTCAAACCTCCAATCAATCAATAAAATGGAAATTTTCAGCACTGATATTGGAAAAACTTTATTCAAATAGCACACAAACTGAAAGATTATTTCATATTTGACACTCGATGTGGATAATGAGGAATTTTTCTTGTGAAAGTGACTATAATCTCCTTTCATACGAGGAACGTTATTTAAATGTAAAAGCATACAATTTTTTATTTTAAATGAAATAATAAAAAACTTGAATGGCTGAAATATATCAAGATGACTTATTCATACCGATACTTAATTTTTATAAGTGTTTGAGTTATTTATTATGCATTTGTTCATTATTTTATTGTTATTTCACAAATTATAATATATGTAAACAACTTATTCATTATTAAATTCTCATTATATATTTTACGTCACAAATAAATAAAAAAATTCTACAAAAAATGTTTTGTTTAATGTCATAATTTTCTGTTTCTTATATACAAATGCTTTCAAATTTCTTATTCTCTGGAAATGTGGAAAATAAATTTTTTTTTGGATAAATTATTGAATTTTGATGTTTTCTTTTGAATTAGGTCTAAGATATTCATTATGATCATGTTGGATTATTGAATTTTATTCTTTCTTTTGAATTACCTCTAAGATTTTAGTTATGACCATATTGAATGAACTGCAAAATATATATATGTGGGAGACAACAAGGGGTCCAAGACGTTTCTCTTTCTTATGGTTTATTTAACATTAAACAAAAATTAATTAAAAAGGTAGTTTTTAACAGATAAGTTTGACGATGATATGCAGAAGGTAACGCCTGCTCGCGCACCTCTCGCGTTCTCTTTTCTCTCTAATGTCCAAGAGTTTTTTGTTTCTCTTCCACTAGTTCAAAAGTTTCAGTTCGTGTTTTAGCTGCGCCTGCGCGCGAAGACTGCCTTGCTTTTGGCTGCATGCCATAACGGCTATCCTGACTGTACGCTGTCCGCAGCGGTACGTATTCCTTTTTTCCTTTCCATGGATACCAGAGGAGAATCTGAAACATACAAAAAAAGACGGAACAGACAAGGACTATACGACAAATACACAAAGGTTTAAAATATCATAATTCTGCTGAACTGAACAGTTTCTCCATCATGTGAAGGCACCTCTTCGACATCCGGAAGGTTCCACAGGAAAACATTGTTTCACAGGCATAAGAACGTCTTTTTTAATGAGTTGATCTTTGGTTGAACGCATCGATATTTTCCTCTCGAGTTCTGGACGTCTATTCAAAACGATTTCTCTTTTTCCTTCGTTTCCACTGCCAAGGCTCAAAAATTTTTCGGAGCAACACAAACCGACGATATTTACTCTTCATGGGTGAAGGGTTATCAGAACAAGATAAACGTCTGGTTCTCTGACACACAGGAATATCATTTTTCAATTTAATACACCTTTTTAACTTAGTACTCTTAATGTTATTGCATTTATAATTCTTAATTAGAGAACTCGAATCATTTCTAGTATTAAAGTTTTTAACATGTGGCAAATCATAACTAGAGTTTTCTATCACATTTGAAACAGAAACAACATTAGGATAAGCATAAGCATGAGCACCTAAAGAGGGATTCACTTTCATTCAATAAAGCATCGCTCTTTGCGTGGCCTAGTTTTTATTTCAGAATATACACTGGGATGTATAATAATTTCTTCGGTCAAGGTCGGTGATATTGCCGTTCGCACACTTAAGCTGGAAGAGTGTTGATTAAGAGAAATATTTATGGGTTTAACTTCTACCATTCGCTGTTCGCCAAAACGTGAACTTAATGTTATGATCTCTTCGGAAGGTGTTTGCACTCTAATTAGTGAGGAATTTAAAACTGGGATCTGGCAACCTGAATCGATCAAAGCTGTTACGGGCTGATTTTCTACAAAAATGTTTACGTATTGTAATTGTTGTGCGAATTCATCGCTATTTTGTTTTCGTTCTCGATTTTCAAAGTATTCACGTTTATTCTATTATGGATGTGGTCGTTAGATTCTTTAGATTTAAAACGCTTCTCACAGTCTCTTGCGTAATGAGATGAATCACCGCATATATAGCAATTTTTATTTTCTCTTTCAAGATATTGGGGATAGTTCTCTTTAATCTTTGATTTAAAGTTTTGTGATCTATTCTTAAAGGGGTCTTGGGTATATCCATAAGTAATAGGAATTTCTTTATGTGATCCGCTTCTAGATGAAATATAAATATCGCACTCTTTAGCTAAATCAATAGGCCTGAACCAATCTTCTGCTTCTCGAATGCCAATATGAGTTGCAGTTTCCTTATTTAAAGTTTCAAATAATTTATCAGAAATTATAAGATCATATAGAGATTCAAAGGAATTAACTTTTCTTAACGAACAATAATATTGGAAGTTTGCCGTCAATCTTGCAGAAAATTGGATGTATGTCTCGCCTGATGATTTTTACAGCATTTTTAAATGAGTTGAAACACTCGCGAGGGGTTAATTGGAATTCTCTGAGTACTATAGATTTTAGTTTTTCATAGTCATTTAATTCCTCTTCTTTAATATACAATAAGACATTATGAGCTCTTTCGCCCAGAAGATTTATTAAAATTTCAGATTTATATTCGTCATTTATTTTCTTGGTTAAAAATGCGCGTTCTAATGATTGGAAGAACAGATTAAAGTTTTCAGATCTGGTGGGAACAGGAAGAGATAAAGTCCTAATACTGTTTATCATATTTTCTATGTTAGTTTCGAACTGTTTTTCTTCGACTTTAGCTGCAGGATTTAAACTTAATGCTTTATTTTTAGCCGTTTGAAGTTCGACTTCTTTTTCTAATTGTGTTAACTGTAGTTTAGCAAGTTCAATTTTCTGTTTTTCTAAAGTTACCTCTCTTTCGTTTCGCGATACTCTCTCATCTATACAGTTTTGAATTAAAGTTTTAACGAAATCTGGATTACCTTCAAATGTACTACTGTTCTCAATTTTAGTCTTTAGTTTAGCTATGGTGTCAGTACTCTCCACAGTACCGTCTAGATCCTCAACAACTCTTATGAGATCCTCTTTAAGAGCGTTTTTATACATTTTAGAAAAATATGGAAAGATCCTACCTTTTTTTCTAGCTCCCTTGCTCGCACGTACGATGTATCCAATAATTGAAGAAAAATTTCGATTCCACTGATTTCACCTCTTCGCAGGTAATATAGTTGAAATTGTTCGAATTGACACCTCTACGCAGGTGTTTGTGAAATTGTAGTTCCGGCCTCTACACAGGCGTAATTTTCGACGATGGGTTCCAACCTCTGCACAGGCGGAATATTTATGCTGAGTTCAAACCTCTACACAGGTTGAACGAAGTTTTCGAAAAATGGCGGCGCGTCTCCTCCACGGACGGCTTTGTTCACGTTCCAAACTTTGATCAAAATCGAAATTCTTTTTCAATCCCGGCCTCTACACAGGCGGAGTATTCATGCTGAGTTCAAACCTCTACACAGGTTGAACGAAGTTTCCAAAATGGCGGAGCGTCTCCTCACGGACGCTTTTGTTCATTGTCCAGACTTTGGTTCAAAATCGAAATTTTATCGATCGCGGCCGAGCCCCCATAATTTGTGGGAGACAACAAGGGGTCCAAGACGTTTCTCTTTCTTATGGTTTATTTAACATTAAACAAAAATTAATTAAAAAGGTAGTTTTTAACAGATAAGTTTGACGATGATATGCAGAAGGTAACGCCTGCTCGCGCACCTCTCGCGTTCTCCTTTCTCTCTAATGTCCAAGAGTTTTTGTTTCTCTTCCACTAGTTCAAAAAGTTTCAGTTCGTGTTTTAGCTGCGCCTGCGCGCGAAGACTGCCTTGCTTTTGGCTGCATGCCATATATATATATATATATATATATATATATATATATATATATATATATATATATATATATATATATATATATATATATATATATATATATATATAAGAATTTCTATACTCGAAAATCCTGACAAAAGTTTAATTAAATTCGAATTTTAATAAAATTAATAGAACTTCAAAAGTTAAGAGCCTGTTAATTTTTAGCTATTTGTTAGAGAGAATTTTATAAAATAAAAATTTTATAAAATATGAAAACACACACATGTTGAATTAATCGTTCTATTCAGGCTTTTTTACACATGACTATTCCATAAGCAAAAACATATGAGTATATCTAACTCCATACAGGGAATTTCAAACTGCATGTCAACTGGAAAAAAAGTGGCAAGACCGTATTATTTTTTGATGGCCGTTGATCATGTCTAGGCCTATACCATGAATAATCATTCAACTAGTTTAATCGAAATGCGACTACCGGTTTGTGAGATTGTTAGTCGTGCACGTTTTATTTGTTTCAAATTACCGTTTGTACGAATATTTGACAATGCTATATATAGTTTTCTTTTAAAAATTACAGGTAAAGCCTAGTTTTGCATAGGTGCCCAGGGCCTACAAAATTCTTAAGATGTCTCTGTACTTCCCCACGACTTTTTCAGAATATATATAATAATAAATAATCCAGTGATAATGTATTTTACTTCTCAGCTCACATCCAAGTATAAATATTTAATGTCCAACATATTAAAAACAATTTCTTGTAAGTTTTGACAAATTAATTTTGTATCAAGTCATTTCACTTGTGTATATATAACAGTCAGTCTTAAATTCGTTGATCGCAGAAACAAAATGTACTGTAATATAACAGCAGTGTTTAACCGGCAAATTTTGGATCAGATACTTAGAACTCATCTGTATTAAATCAAGTAATATATATATATATATATATATATATATATATATATTCAGTCAATTCCTACTTTGAATGGATGAATAGAAGGTATTTTATTAACGATTGAAAATTTGAACTATATATATATATATATATACTAGAGGACCCGACATACTTGTCCTGTACACACATCTTAAATTCAAAATAAAAGATTTTTCAATATTTGATACTGCGATCGTAGCGCAGTCTGCCGGATCCAATGTAAAACATTCCAAGATCAACAATTTATAAATAAAAATTAATTAAATAAACATTTCTAAACCGAATTATAAATCTAAACCATTCTCGAGTCCACTGGAACAGACAAAAACTTTCATCAAAAATCGGTCCAGCCGTTTAGGAGGAGTTCAGTTACATACACACGCACAGAAGAATTACAAATATAAGGATTATTTGAAAAGATATTAATTAAAAACGCTAAAAAAGCGTGAATCGTCTGCATTTTCGTAACAATAAAGACCGGGTTTGGCCAGTTTGGCTGAAAATCAATTTTCGAAGCTAACTTACGTCTTTTTCAATTCCTACTATTAGCTCACGATCTCTATACATATTTTATTTTTGTTTGTTTGTTCATTTATTTATCTTGGTGGAATTTTCAATAAAATACATTTTAAAGCGCTCAATTGAGCTGAAATGTAATGTACATGATTATTTTGGATGACAATACAATAATTTAATTATAATTAATAAAAATTAATTGATTAAAACTAATTATTTAAAAAAATTACAAATACAGCCCCGTTGGTGACTTAGCGACCCTTTTGGCGACTTATGTCAAAATTTGAAAAGGTTTTTTTTTTTCTCACGTGTTAAAGCATTCATTTGAAAGGAAATTTTATGTACATGATTGTTTTGGATGACAATACAATACTTTAATGATAATTAATTAAAATTAATTACCACTTAATGTTGTGATTCTGTCATATGTATATACATATTTATATTAATTGCAACTATTTAATAATAAAAAGTAGCTAAAATAAATTTTTCTTTGGTTGATCTAAGTAGGAATTGATTAAAAAAAAATTTTTTTTTACATTACTTGTTTATAACAATAGCGTTGTTACAACAATGCAGGTGAATGTGTGACAAATCTATACGGAACTTTATCACTAACCTTTTGAGACGTCTTTTTTAGGGAAATTTAATTCCCTACCTATTTCCAATCAGCTCCAAAAAGAGGACAGGGATTCCGTATTATATGCAGATTAG
>BMAU01009470.1:0-72273 GCA_019973935.1 Trichonephila clavipes | reverse complement strand
TTGCCCAATATTTGAATTCAGGAAATTATATAATCCTGAAATATCCATCAAGACTTTATTGTTGAGCGCCGAATCCATATTGCATTGGTTAAACTGGTGTTAGTATCGGTATTCCAATCGGCGTGCCACAGCTTTAATACATAGTGCAACAGAGTGGATAAATTTAAATCCACGCTGCAGAGTATAAAATAAAAAGTCAGCTCATACTGGTTAGTATCTGCCTTTACATCCAATGGGAATTTTTATTTCAGTCTGAGCAATAAAATTATAAATATCGCCCAAAAAAGGTGGTAAAATTTAAAAATAAAAGGCAGATTAATGATTATAATATCGAAATTATTTGAAATGATCTATCCAAATAGGAAGCTTTGTATTAGAGTCAATGCAATTAAGTTTGAACGTAAGTACGAAGGCGCAAGACTTGCAGAAAGTAATAACAACTAACATGATATAAAAACAAAATGTGATTTAAATAATCAATTATTATAAATAATTTCACCAAATTAAATGTTTTAAACTATTTCTAAAAAGGTTGGAACTTTTAATGTAAAGGCCTAACTAGAATATAAGCAATTAAATTTAATTATAAAAAAGATTTGGTACTAAAAATAAAAGTCAATACATGTCATTGAATAAAATAGCTGTGCTCGTGCCTCCCTACACATTGTTATAACACATCAATAAAATTATTAAACCATTGAAAGAAGAAGCGTACTTCTTAAGAGGAAATATTAACTATTTTTACATTGGTTAAATTTACTGAGATTTCCATCCAATCAGAGGTTACAATTGAATTGATAATAAATTAAATTAGGATTTCAAAGATATCACTTCCGCACTGGCACGCCACCGTAAAATTATCTAATTTGGGGAACTGGTAAAAGTAACAGACGATCCAAACCATAGTTCATGTAATTAGTATCTGACAATACTTGTTGTTAGTTGAATTGCGGTATTTAGAAATAAAACTGAATCTATGTGTAGACATTTATGATTTACATCCACCTAATGATTTTTTTAGCAATTTTTGTTAAATGAAATCAAAGCGAAATATTGAAAGAAGAAGGTACTTTGGGAAATAAAAAATTCAAATATGGTTACATTGATTAAGTGTTGATACTCCCACCAATTAAACTTCTTTTACCTTGTGAATCAAAGCAATACAATTGAATAATGTTCTGAAAAAGGCGGTAATTTTTTGGGCAGCAGTGAAACATAGAAACTCATTAGTTAGCCCAGCTTCGATTTCATCCTTTTATTTGTATTACAGGTAGGCTTCTTCTTCTAAACTGTGTAAAAAAAAATCCGAGGTAGAGATAAACTCACGGGGAACAAGTAGAGATATCGAAAATAAAAGATTTAAAAAAATAATTAATTTACTGGAATGAAATAAAACAAAATACTTTCTGACATATTTAAAATGCACTTCTACCTAGATAATATAATTTAGGCGCGCAATATTAAGTCAACAAGAATAAAAACTTTTCAATGCCTAATTATTATCTTTGATCCTATAACCAAATAAAAACTTATTTGATTTGCTGTGAATCTCAGCGATAGAGATATTTTTTTATTACGCTTTCTGTTTAAACCTAACATACAACTCTTTCAGAGGAAAAAGTTCAAACCGTTACTGGTGAATCGGAAAATTTAGGAACATATAAACACATTCATCACTGTCATTATTTTTGCATTAATAGTAATATTATAGCTGTAATTTGTTTAACCTTCTAAGTTATTGGTACAGTTAGTTATGAATCTCTCCTTATGTGGGTTGTTCCCAATAAAGTCAGCAATGTATTTTCCTGTTGTTTTCCATGCAAAAGAGTTTTATGATATTTGAAAAACAATCGGAGAGCACTTAAAGGATTATCGGGCCAAGACATATTTTTACGAGTATTCTATACATATAAAGCATAACGTGAAAAACCTTTAATAAATTATGCTATAATCATAATAATAAACTTACCGGAAGTGTTCGCGTGGGGAGGCACAGATTACGAAATCGTTAATTCTGGCAAAAACTGTTATTTGTTACCAGTGAAAATTGAAAAGTCCTTGAGTGAGATGCTAAACTCTCTTAATTAAATTATTCACTGGAATTACGATTTGTACGCACATGAAATAATTATATATATAAAATGATTAGGGTGACTCAATAATCCCGCTCGACCAATGAGTGCGTGCCTTCTCCCGGGTTAAAACATGTTGAAGTCTTTTGTTTTAAATATTAAAATAATACAGTTATTCTTCACTGGAATTTTATATTATTGTTTATTATTTAACATCAAATATACATGCTAATTCTGTGAGGCTTAAAAATTACTATTCGCTTAAAATCACTTAGAATTTGAACAACCATTTAAAAATCATTTTACGTTTTTGTAAACATTGTCGAGCACTTGGCTTTGCACTCCTTACAATTTCAAAAAGCTATTATATCAATAATGTTACATTTTCTTATAAACGAACTCGTGCTAAGAGCGGGCACTTCAGCCAGTATACTTTTTAAATGTATCAGTGCTGCACAGAGTATTTTATAACTAAATTTATATAATATTAAATTAAGAACAAGTTTAATAAGTATTAATGAATTCCATGATCTTGTCTTTACAAAGCAAAAGTTTTTATAAGGAATGCTTATGATTAGGAAATTCACCCTCTGAGTTCTTTTCTATATTTAGCAGTTATCTATATTTTGTCTTCTAAGCATCCACCACATTTTGCAATATGTTCAGTTTAAAAATTAGAGAACGGAAAAATAACATAATAATTATCCTATTATTTTATTTATTTATTTATTTATTGCTTAAAAGTAGTATACAAAATGTTAATACTTATGTTAGTAATTTGTATGGTTTATAATTAAGATCGCCTATTGTAGCTTTAGCGTCAAAGTGCATTACTAATGTATAAGGAGGGCGCGATAAAAATTGTGATCGAAAAGGGGGCGCCAGTATTGAAAGTTTTAGAAGCACTGCACTAAATATACAAACCTACATAGAACTTAAAATGCAATTCCACTCATAACAACCATTTATTTATGTAATTAATGTATCTTAGTATGATATTGTTTTATTTTTGAGTATTCTTTGTTTTTAAAAGTTGGATCATGTAAAATATATGTTTTTTTAAAATATTACATATTTGTGTAAAATCTGAAATAAAATTCTTAGATCCAAAATTATGTTTTATAACATTTAGGCACGAAGAAATCAAGTAATTTTCTCATATTAGCTCTTGAGTGTTTAAATCAATAGGTCAATTATAAGTTTTTTTATTACTGCTGCCACAAAATTGAACTACATTAGAAAACTGATGCAAAGTGGAAAATGGTACTCATATATATATATATATATATATATATATATATATATATATATATATATATATATATATATAATATATGGTTAAATAAACTTCTTTTTTATAATGGTTAAAAAAAAAAAAAAAAAAGGTTTCAGACATATTATTCAGATTTATCTTTTTTACCTTTTACCTTTAAGCCAAATTATTATTTCTCTGTTTAGATTTGGCAACGATTATGTAAATGTACTTCAAATATTTCTAGTTTCAGAATTAAAAAACAGGCAGAACAACAGGCAATATTTCAGCTTAATGTTTCTGCACTACAGATGGTAATTTTTCTGAATGCTTTAATTGTATATTTGTTACGTGGAGATAAACTTTAGACTTTTCTATGAGAACATCTAGTTTTAAACAGTTTATAGAGTAAAAAATATGTTGAAAGCAAACAAAAAAATAATAATAAAAATAAGAAGACATAGTAATGCATGTGTGCACCAGTAAAATGAATGACGCAAGTGCGAGTATGATCTTTCCTCCTGTGATTGAACATCAATTGTTTTACGTTTTATAACCAGCATTATGAAATATATATACATTTAAATAGATGAGGAATACGCATTGGCAAAATTTGTTAAATAAAATGATTTTTTAAAAGTTACATGCACAGTGATATGTAAATATATCACGATTCATACAGAGTCTTTAAGGATCGAATTTTTGCAATACAGATTTGAAATTGGTATTTAAATTTTATAGGAAAACATATAATATATACTTCGTATCTCAAAAATGATCCTATTTTTTTCATGTATAAGAAAATAAATTCATGTAATGCCATTTTCACATGATAACAGCAATCACATGTTTGCAGTCAATTAGTTCATAAATTCATTCGAAGGCCGAAACTCAGTTTAATGGGGTCAATGCATCACCAGAGGCCACTGTGATCGTTTGCCAATTATAACGTGATTATGAGGTAAACAATAACAACTAATCGTATTACACTTTACTTACGCATATGTTTCTTTATGTCTGCAAAATTAAAATTCTTTGAATTCAAAATGTTGAGAATATATTTCTGACTTTTTTTAAAACTTTAAATATAGTCGCCGCATTTCATATACATATATATACATATATATATATATATATATATATATATATATATATATATATATATATATATATATATATATATATATATATAATAAATATATATATTGAAAATGCAATAATGGTACTTACTTATTATTGCAACCTATTGGTGACATTATCTGAAACGAAGTACATAATTGCCATTTCAGCGCATACAACACATGCGAAATCGGAGTAGTCAACTAGACGAGTTATCTTGAGAATTGGTGATTGTTGCAATAATACGTATGTACTAAAATAATTAAAAAGTAATCACATTTCAGTCGAAATATCTTTCGGATTATCTTTTAATTTCTGTGACACTGAAGATTTTTTTCCTTCTCTGCAAAATCTTTTGAGTTTGTAGGAATTGAATTTGATTTTAATATCTCTCTGTTGGTAAAAATCTGATACATGAGCATGAACAGGTACATAATTTGTACCATGGGTATTGCTTAGCCGTTAGCACCTTTCCCCTAGCTTAGCTATAAAAATAAAAATAAATGTTAAATTAAACTAATTTTTATTTGTATGAACGAAGAAAATAATATAGATAAATGCATTCTATCCTTCAAAATACTTAATTAAAGTTTCAATTCATAATAGTTCATACCCATCACATCACTTCTATCAGTCTGATATTTTAATGAATATTATATTTTATCTTTATTTAAACATTTTATCGCAAAGGTTCATGAATTCTTGATTCCAATTCTGCTCTAAATATATTGTTTTTACCGAATTGTGCCACATGATAACAATGAAGTTTAAGAACTACATTAAATTATTTCAACATAGTACATGCCTAAAAAGACATTAGCTCATTAAACAATCCATTCGACAAGGCAGATGTCATCAACCAATTACTCCTTCGTTGGAAGAAACTTCCAGATGAATAACTTTTCCTTTTCAGAGCTCTTCACATTCATTAGTGCTCTTAGCTCGTTAACGTGCTTTTAAGCTTCAAACTCTAAGAGAGGAGATCCAATCGTTCGAGCAATTAATATATGCCTTTTGAAACTCAACTCGGTGATTTTTAACACACTTTCCCTATCTTCAATCAGACTACAAATCTAAACATGATATTATTCCATTTATTAAAACATTACTCTTGTTTTCGTTATCGGATTTGTAGTCGAAGAGAGCTTAAGGCGAAGATACAATTTAACAAATGTTTACGAACCTTCCACGCTTCACTTAATAACTCTTGGAATTTTGTCGCCTTTTGGTTCATTATATCGTTTTATTGATTTGTTTTGTCGGATTGTTGATATAGAAATGAAATTTGTTGTATCAAAGTGGTTAAATATGAGATTATTGAAATATTTCTAGTAAGAGGTCCATGAAGAAGTATTTGAAAATAAATTAGTCTTGTAATTGGAGGAGTTTGGATTATTATTTACTGCAAATAGTCAATTAATTCTTGAAATATAGTTGTATTCGCGTGCAATTCCTTAATTTTCAATATAAATGAGTCATTTTAAATTATTACTGCATAATTTTACTTCAATGGTCATTTTTTTCATAACTTTACTTGTAAATCTTATAGATGTCATAATATTTCCTAAATTCTAATTATTCTATTTTTGTGCTTGCTTATGTAGCAATAATAAGTAAACATGCACTCAAATATATGATGTTCAGTGTTTTCGATAATGATTATTAATATAAAAAATTATAAACTAGTAACAAAGTTATGCTAGGAACAAATTTTTCACTTGATGGTTTATTATGTGTAGCAATTTTATGCATTTATCATATGTTAGATATGTCTCTTTTAGTTAAAAAAGCTATTAATTAACCGTATAAGGTTAATATCATTATTCTACGGGTTTAAGTATAATTCTATTTATTACTCAAAGCAAATAATTAACTAATGCGAATGATTAAGTCTTACAAGTTTTTTATTATATTCTATATAGATTATGTACTTTTTAATTAATTAATACACTCTGCTAAAAATTAGGAGAGCACATGGATTTAATGAAATTACTTAAATATTTCTTCTGATAACTTACGGAAAATAAAATATCCATAGTCTAAGGTGTTGTAGGAAACGGAAGCAAACTTTATACGCAAACCATCGTTCACCATGTCAAAAACCAGAAAAAGGATATAAATGCAAAAATTGTGATTTTGTAGAAGCTGCTGTCTTTCATTGTCTCAGTGGTGAAATTGAAAATTTTGTTAGACTAAATGACTGGAAAATGTCACGACAACTTCATCTACCGGGATATTTGGTTTAGCGTATTATCAGGAAATATTGGAATTCGGGCAAACTTACAGATGTGTACCGTACGCTGTTGAAGGGAAGTACAATTGTGCAAGACTGTGGAACCAATACAAAGAAACAGGGCAAATTTGACGTTGGCAAGGTCAAAGTCCTCCACATGCTACCACAGCAAAAAATGACCTACATATCCTGTTAACAACTTGCTGAGAGAGAACAGACAAAGCTACACAGATACAAACACAGATTATTTGGGCCACAGGACGGAAGGTTTCCAACGAAACAATCCGAAATAGGCTTCATGCGGTTGGTCTGTATGCACGTTGGTCAATTGTGTGTATTCCGTTGACAACAAGACATCGTGCAGCCCGAAGAAAGTGGCTTCTGAACTTCGAGATTAAATGTAAAGTGGTTAAAGTGAAGTGTTTATGGATAGGTCCGGAGTGCGATCTGACGTGTTTGGGCATAGCGAGAAAAGGGTAATCGAAATAACTTTATATTCAGTCAGGAAAGATAACATTTCAGACGAGGTGGCTAGATGGCATGACATTTAAACAGCATAAAAGGTCGTACTGACCTGCATATCATTCGGAACAGCAATGAGTTGACGGATCTCACAGATATGCAAATGAGTTCCTTAGACCCCATGGTGTGTCTTAATACGAGATCGTACGGAATCTCGATTACTCTTAAACGTCTACCCACGTGTCATTTTGACACCGCGACTAAAATATGAAAAATAATTATTTTAACCAAATAATCGCAGGACTACTGTTCCGTAGGGTTTAGTTTTAAGACTTTTTTTAATATTATTTCATTTAATTAACATATTTTTGGCCCTTTATATTATAAGAATCTGATGTAGACATTATGTTTTGCGAAGTTGGTTAGGTCACTGCTTTCTCGCAAAAAATTCTCAGAAATCTCTCGCAGTAAATGAGCAATTTCATCAAGGCTTAGACTTTTTCTATGAGCCACCGTTTCAAGGTGTCTGCTCGAAACAAGGTTCAAAAATCTAATGATTTATTTTACTTAATTTTTTTATGGGGAGATAACCAAATGCTATGCAACGAAACACTTAGACACATCAATTTTAGAAAAATACGATTCGTTTCCGCGGTTAATCTAAAAACACTGCATTCAAAGTCAAATAAATGTGTTATAGTACTTTGGAAAGATTGTTTTACTATATAATAGTAATGATAAACGACAGTTATTTATGACAATAAATTGCCTTGGTGTCAAAATGACACCAGCGTACGTTCTAGGTATTTTTTTTTGTAAAATTTCTCCTAATTTACGTAGAGCCACAAAACTTGTACTGTGTAATTACCATGGAAAATAATTAAAAGTCACGAAGCATTTCCAAATTTCCATCAAAAACGCGGAAAGGAAAACAAACTAACCAGGCTCCGGTATCGACACCGATGGACGATATCTAGTGTTAAGCTGCAACCATTGGCGATTTCTTTCTTAAAATGCAGGATAATTCTTGACTTCAGATAGCTCGGTTTATGAAGAACTTTCTTGAAGCGGTAACAATACAGCTTATGATTTTTTTCAATGGGTTGTTGATTGATATGTTAATTATTGTAGACTTAGCACATTCCCCAAGAACTGGTATATTTTTTTAGTGTGGTACCATATAAGAGATATCAATTGCGGCAAAAACTTTTGATTCCCAGTATCCTATCTATAGAGACACACCTGAACTCTGACGATATGCGAACTTGTTCTAGAAATTTAATTCTGCTCAGAGCTACCAAGCCAAGTAGACACTCAATGTATCTTTTACATGCTGCATGATTATACGACATGAATGCTATCAATTTTCTGCATCATGAAAATTCACCGACTTAGACCGAGTTCGAACCCGCAAACTTAGGTGCAGAAGGTCAGTAATAAACCAACTACGCCAACCAGCCGGAACGCATATGTAATGTTTTGCAAACTCTCCTAATTTTAATCCGGAACACTTGGATGACGCATTGTCGCAAGACCAATATCTGCTGTTACTAGATAAAAAGGAGGGTCGGATATCATCAAGAGTGGAATCGTGGTCTCTTAAGTCTCATCGATAACTTCGTTGCATCTTTACAAAACAGGTGAGTGACAGTCTTAGCGGTTTGGTGGCCGTATACCGTATTGAACATTATGTAATAGTATAAAACAATCAGATGTTTTTTGCATTTATATGCAACCCAATTGTTGTTCTGAATCAACATTTCCTGCTCCCTAAGAAAGAAAAAGTTTAAGTCTAAAGAAAAGTTTCCATATAATTGTTTTTGCTTATTTTTGTCTCTACTGTGTTTTGTTACAGTTACATAGCCATTTATGTCCATGCATTGCTATCGTGATATGGTTTCTTCACATTTTGCTTGCTACCGTAATTTTTTAAGCAGAATATTATAGTTATATTCAGTTTACACAAAATATTCAGATTTTTAAAAAAGAAAGAAAAAAAAGGAAAAAAGAGAGTTATATATGTGTTTTTAGTAAGATGTTTCCATTAAAAAGAATAATATTTAGTTTTATGTATACATGAAAACAAAACTACAGAAGATGGAGACATTAACGAATATCGGATCTAAGATAAGCAAGGGGAAATTATTTTGAAAAAATTATACACAAATATATATATATATATATATATATATATATAGATAGATATATATATATATATAAAGAAGACTAAAAATAAAAACATATACAAACCGGAATAATAGTTTATTTTATAATAAAATTAGAATTTG
This sequence comes from Trichonephila clavipes, assembly GCA_019973935.1. Taxonomy (NCBI): domain Eukaryota; kingdom Metazoa; phylum Arthropoda; class Arachnida; order Araneae; family Nephilidae; genus Trichonephila; species Trichonephila clavipes. The sequence goes on along the minus strand of BMAU01009470.1, from coordinate 62,847 downwards.
AAAAAATTGTCAAATAATAAATTTATACATATTTTTAAAAAACGATATTGTGCTTTTTGAAGCTGACCTGCAGTCATTAAGTTTTAAGAGAAATGCATGTTTGGTGAAGTAATACTGCAAACTCTCGGTATTGGCTTTCAGAATCATACATCGAAATTTCTACTGTCATGGAGCAGTCACCAGAGGCTCAAACGAGGCAGTCCCTTTGAACACGTTGTTTCTGCTTGTTTCTGGTCACATTGTTGCTAGTTCTATAAAACACACACACACATATCACAGCTTATCTCAGATTATTGACCCTTTTGAGGGTCTTGATGGAGTTTACTTTCATGTTGACATCTCTATCCAAGTTAGCAAACAAAAGGAATTGCCGTGATACCTGAAACATTTAGCTCTTGAAAGAATTAATAATGTCCCCAAGGACGCTGTTTATATGTACACGGACGGCAATAAACTTGTTAATGACTATTCTGGCAGTGGCACATATATTAGTTTTCGGGACTAGGAAATAAAAATCCAGAGAAAAATTCCGGACTCTTGCTCGGTATTTCGTTCCGAGCTTGTTACAATTCTTGAAGGACTGAACTCCATTGAGTCACTTCCACAGCTACATGATGCCTGGATTCTTTCGGATAGTAGAAATACCATCTAGCAATTTAACAATTGGCATAACGTGAGGGATTGCACAGGTACATACATACTCAAGATACTAAAAAGACTTTCCCTTTTTCGTCAGATCCACTTCTAATGGATCCCGTCTCATCTCAACATTGCTGGGAACGAAATTGTGGACAGCTTACCCAGGGCTGGTACTAGCGAAACTACAACGCCTGCCGCTCATCTTACTTATTTGAAACTATTTTCAAAGTATAAAGCAAAGAAAAAAGCCATTCGGAGGATCCCACCGGTGCACCCACGGTATCAGAGCAAATACCCTGGCGGCTACTTGGTTTGGGACAGCAGTAGACGAGATCAAACTGCGCTTATTCGTTTCCATAGTGGTAATCTGAAGTCATTGACTTTTGTCGATGGCATTAAACATTTCGAAATTTGCACTAAGTGTTCTGCTGCTCAGGCCTCCCCTTGCCACATGTTATTTTGTTTGTGGCTTACTAGGCAAGACTTGGTTCAAGATCTCCTATTGATTTTGGACTTCTTCAAGGTGAATGAACTCATGGACCTGATCTAAATCTGCTGATCTCAGGGATGAGAAACAACAACGGCAAAAAAACGATATATTCGGTACAGAACAGCAGAAAAGTAATATAACCTAGAAATCTCTGTTTATTACTTAAGATAAGGTAATATACATATATATATACATACATACATACATATATATATATATATATATATATATATATATATATATATATATATATATATATATATATATATATATATATATGTAAACTTTGTAAACACTTAAAATTAAATTTATTTAGTTATAAGTACAGAAAAATAAATTTAAAAGAAGTTCTGTAAACATTTTAAGAAAGTCTTATTTACAGTAATTGGTAGAAACTAAATAAAAGTAATGAATTTTTATTCATACAGATCATAATTTTATTGAATTAATTTTTTAACCGTATTACATTTTACTTATATATTACAAAAACGCTAAAATTTTAAGAATAGAAGCATTTAATAAAATTGTATAGAATTTGGTTTTAAATATACTGTTATACTATTCCAAAGCCCAATTTAAATATCAATACGTCAAATTCTTTATTCTTAAAAAAAGTCAATTCTCTTATATTTATGTTTATATTTAATTGCTATGTGAGTCCGTAATCTTCCCGACTTTTAAAATAAGTCTCAGAAAAAATTGGCGAATCCGAAATAATGTTAAGTAAAGTCCTCCTTCTTAGAATAAAGCAAAAGCTAGTAATCAAGTGATTTTCAAAATATGTTTTGTCTAACAATCTTGAAAATAATCTCTAGATCATGCGGACTTACCAAGAAAGCAATATCATTTTCTCTGAAGAGTAAAATTGGTTTCAAGAAATTTTCTTTGATAATTGCCAGATTAGTAAAGGTGGCAAAGCTTAATCCCCTAGAATGCAATATTTTTTTTCATTCTTTGCCTTTCATTTTTTTAATAAGGAATTATTATTAAATTCAATAAAAAGGGTTTCAGGGTAGATATTTTTTTTCAAATTTTATCCCTTTTAAAAACAAAGTTTATTCATTTTCAATGTGCTTTTTATGTTTTTGGAACCTATAAATAATAAACAATCACAGGAATGTAAAATATTAATAATAATCTTTAATCAGGCATTTTGAGTTTCATGTATTCTCTTAAAGTTTCTTGTGGTTTATGAATTAATACCTATAAGTGTAATCCTTTATGGTCATATATTTTTTCATATAATGCTTGAAATAATTATGAAAGACATATATACGGAATTCCCCGATCTTAAATTAAAAAACTGATATGTTGTAATGATTAATGTTTAGGTCCTTAGATTTATTGTAAGATATGATATACACTGCAGGACAATTGCTAAGGACGGATAACACTATCATCCATAGCAACCACAAAATGAAAGGAAACAAAATGTGGAAAATTAGAATAAGTGCGGGATATTAGTAAGAAGAAGTATGAATATGCAAAAAAATTTTCCACGTCTGTTCATCACGTGATAGCGTTCATAAGAGCTTTAAAGGTTTTGACGCGTGGGGACAGTTGTTGTTTCAAGTCAAAGTTTTACAGGAAAGATTTAATAGACGAACTTGAAATTTTTGGCATGTCTTCCCGACATCACATAGAAGATTTTATGCGTGGCCGAATTATTGGAAAGATCGAAGAAGGGCGAAAAATAACAGATGTTGCCAGGGAGTTCATCATCGCTCACAGCGTTGTTTCACGGCTGTAGAAAACATTTGAAACTACTGGAATGTGTAGTAGACGGCACGGGGAGGTCGTGTTAGAAGTACGACGCCTGCAGAAGACAGATATATCGTCCTATCAGCAAAAAGGAACAGGCGCACCACAGCTCAGCCGGTGGCAAATCAGTTTCTTGCTGTCTCAGGAAAGCAGATCTCCCGAAAAACTGTTGCCAGATGTTTGAGGGGAGGAGGACTATACGCACGCAGACCTGTTGAGTGTGTCCCATTGACCAGACAGCATCGTACTACCCGTTTGCAATGGTGTCGTGAGCATCACAATTGGACTGAACAGGACTGGGCATGCGTACTATTCTCAGATGAGAGTAGGTTCAGTCTGTCATCGGATTGTAGACGCCAACTGATCTGGCGCGAGAGTGGTACTGCTTATCGTCCAGAAAATATCCAGGAAAAGGACCGATATCCGACATGCAGTATCATGGTGTGGGCCGGCATCATGATCAATGGCCGCACGCGCCTACATGTGGTTGCGAATGGGACTATGACGGGCCAACGATACATTGATGAAGTTCTACTTCCTCATGTTCGTCTTTTTCCGTGGTGCTGTCGGTGATAAATTTGTTTTTATGGACGACAACGCAACATGTCATCGAACACTCGCTGTTCAGGATTGTCTAGACAGCGAGGGTATTCAACGTCTCGTATGGCCAGCGCGTTCTCCAGATCTAAACCCCATTGAAAATGTGTGGGATGCTTTGGGGAGGCAAGTTGCTGGTCGAAACTATCCTCCGACAAACAAGAACACCCTCATCCGTGCACTCACAGAGGTATGGGATAAATTGCCTCAACAGCTGCTGGATAATGTTGTGCAAAGTATGGCACGACGTGTGGAATGTTGCATCACACTCCACGGTGGACATATCCCGTACTGATACCTTTCTTTAAGGTGCCTGCTGACTTTTAGATGCATTGTTCCATTTCTCCGTACGCAGATCAAATGAACATTTTTTTCTTTCAGATGTTTCGCAGCTTTTGTACTTTCCAGAACAATAAATATTCTTTATTCTAATGTCTGAACAGTGTGGCAACTATATTTTATCCTACTAGGCCTCATGTTTTGCTTAATGGTATGCTACATAGCAATTTGTGATCCGTCCTTAGCAATTGTCCAGCAGTGTATATGTACATATATACACTTGTGTAAGAAATTAAGAGAATTTTCAGACTTGATCGATTATATGTAGCGCTACTGTACCGATTTTAATGATATTTTATGCGCATATCCATTGATAATATACAATACAAAACAAATAACCATTCAACTATTGCAATATATACGCATGATCGTATGTAAAACTCGTTGAAGTTGGAAGGTAAGAAACAGCGGTTTCAGAATAAACAAAATAAATATGTTAATAGGGGTATGACCCCCTCTTGCAGGACTCGAAGCTTGATGTCATATTTGAAATAAGCCTTAAATAAGCCAGTTTATCAGTTCTTGTGGTAACTGGTCCCACTCATTCAGCAAAACTGTTTTCATTCGCTGGATGGTTCTCGGTGGGGAAGGGGGTTGCGAGTTGCAATTGCTCTCCCTAGAGCGTCCCAGACATTCTCTATTGGGTTAAGGTCTGGATACCTGGTTGGCCAATCCATACAGTTAATATCCTAACTCTAGAAATTCGTCTACCAGAAGAGCTCTATGCGGCAACACCTTATTGTCCATTGAAATGAACTCAGGGCCACATGTGCTCCTAAATAAGTAAAAAATATGGCTCCAAGACCTCATCCCTATACTTCAAATCAGTCACAGAGCCTCTTCCAAAGATAAGAAGAGGTGTACGGCCAACCAACATGATGCTGGATCAGACTATTAAACTTCCTTCCATCAAAATTGTTGATTTCGTGGACATTGGAGGATAGGTAGTGGATCCCTGATTCCTGACACGGCGAGATTCGGTGTTTAGGTTGAAACGAGACTCATCAGTGAAACGAACGGTCACCCATTGATCCGTACTCCAATCTCTATGCTATCTACACCATGCTAAGCGGACTCTCCTGTTTGTAGATGTTAGCGGGAACAAACAACCTAACTTCTGGCAAACGACACTCTCTCATGAAGTCTTTTTGAAATAATCACCCTTGATACACGGGTTCCTGACGCTGCATACAAATGAAGAGAGAGCTGATAAACTGTATCTTCTCTATAACGCATCGCTATAATCGACAAATGGTGATCTTCTCTGGCCGTCGTGGTTCTTGAAAGACCTTGTTTAGGCTTTTTCTCGATGGCATAAGTTACGCACGACTCTGGGTGTTAAATTCAACTCTCTGCAAATCTGGAATTAACATTGACCTGCTTTTAGTCTTCCCCTGATTCTCTACCTTTATTCTATCATCTAAACGTTGGAGGTTACTCATTTTTACTGTTACAATTTGAATTGAACTGATTTCTTCAAAATACCACCTTTTAATTCGCCGAAGTTTGCTGGCGAACGAAATGAGTCTTTACTTGCACGCGATTATTTAAAGCCTGTTTTTCTGCTGGCTACACCTATACACATGTGTACCCTTACGTATCTGTCGTACACGGTTTGCATTTTTATCCAGAAACAGTGATTTTTCATTCAGCTTAGGAAATTTCATGCAATTTGAAAAAATATGCAAATTATCTTAATTTATTTCATCAGTATATATATATATATATATATATATATATATATATATATATATATATATATATATATATATATATATTAGAGAGAGAGAGAGCGATAAATGTAAGTATAATTAACTAATATATAAAGCAAAATGTCCTATTTACAATTTAATTTTTATTTTCCATAACATACTCGAATGTTGAATTAAACAGGTAATTATTGCTTATATGGAAAAGATATTTCACACATAACAATTCCAATCCCAGCTCATTTAGTTTTACGGTCTTCTTGTATACGCTCACACGCTTTACTTTCCAGTCAAAACCTAAACTAAAAATGATTATTGGTCAGTTTAGGAAGCAAATGTATAGCTCAATCAATATTTTTAAATCACTTGACGTTGGTTTCTCTCAGTGAAATGTGTCCATTGCAGGCTTAATAAAACTGTTTTTACACAAAGTTCTCGATGAGAACTACGAAACATCACACACACACACATACATATATATATATATATATAAAGTAAACCCGAGTAAATTCAATAAGTTGCAGTGAATCTCTTGGGTTGGTGGTCATATTGGTTGCAACCTACACGACCGGAAAACGGTGGCTTGGTCAGGTGAATCACGATTCCAGTTCGAAAAACTAATGGTAAGATTTGAGTGACACCAAGTTTCGTGCAGACTCCACGCAGTAATGGGGCCAGAGTGATTCCAAAACATTGTGCAAACTTGTAATGGCTCCATAAAGGTGTTGGGTGTTTTTACATAGAACGAACTGTTTCTCCTGGTTTAATGTAAACAACCATTGATTGCAAAAGGTTTACGTGCAGGTACTTGATCACAATTTGCTGCTATTCAGGGACTCTATGTATCCAAACAACTTTGTAATTTTTAATCATTACAATGTGTGCCATGTCACCTGGGCACAATTATTCGTGATTTGTTGAAGAATATTCTAGACAATTTTTAATGATGATGAAGATTTCTGGATTGATACGGAACCCATAAAGCATTCAGTGTATATAATAGAGAAATAAGTTCGTGCACACACAATATCCTGCATCGGCAATACTTCCTCAATCACTGACGTCTAAATGGGCTGCAAAGCTCAAAACTTCTGATCGAGTCTTCCAACGACTTGTTAAACCCATGGCACGTTGAGTTTCTGAAGTTCTCCAAGCAAAAGAAGATCGAGCTCGATATTACGAAGTATCCCAAGACGTTTGTCACATCTTTGTACTTTCGATGGATGGTGTATCTCTATAATTTCGAGTAATCAATATACTATTGTCGCAGTTTTTGATACAATTTATTGTACAAATCAAATTACTATTTAAAAAAAATCGAAAAATTCTATTTTATCACGAAGTGAATTATTTTATAAAAATAATTAATTTTTTATACATTCGTTCTTAAGGAAGTTTTTACAAAGGAGTTGTTTCACTATTTATAAAAATGAATTATTTTCTAATTATTAATTTAACTGATTTATCCAAACGTTCGATAATGAGTACTGATTCAAAGTAAGCATGTGGATCAATATCGCTTAACCTGGCTCTCCTAAATAAATGTTTTATTTAACTTTTACTCATTTTCACATTTTAAAAAATAAGACAAATTATAAGGGTTGCCTAAATGAAATGCGTACTAGTTGAATAAAAATAATACCGTTTTTAGAAAGGAAATCAAAATAAATTGTCATGGGCATTGCAAGACAGATTCCATCAACAGCAGGTCTATTTCTTCGTCGTAGAAAGATCGTGGTTGGTTCTTGAAGAAGTCATGCATAGCTTCCTTAACCTCATCGTCTGAATGGAAAAGTAATGCTCTCATGAGTGGAACAATTTATTTAAGGTTTCAAGGAGACAAATCTTGACTATACTGCGGATGTTCCATTACTTTTCATCTGCATTTTTTTAAGGTTGTCTGGGTTTCACGGAAGACGTTTAGGCTGGCATTTTTATGGATTTTGGATACCGTTTACCACCCTTCTCCGAAACTTTTGCACTAATTGTTTGAATTAAGCAGTGTTCGCAATATCCTGTCCCATTCGCTAATAAATTACTGTATCTTGCTCACTTTCTACAATCATAAACCATATTATCACACATTGTTCGGAAATGGACGCATCCATGAATAGCAAGACTGTTATATATGTCCTCTACAACGAACAGGTTTCACTATCGCACATCGTATGTGGTGTATTCCTCATACCTACCTTTCTATCTATGTTCGGTGGCGCTGCTAATGTTGCAATCATTCTGACACAAAAGAAGGTGTCCACTTTTCATTCAGGAAACCCTCATATATAGAAAAAATTTGCATGTAATTCCGTGAAAAGTTAAATGAGTGATTTGTTCGTTTTTAACATTACATCGTAAAATTCCGCTAAAATATTTATTCTTTATTGACAAGTTTTTCATTGCCGTGCTTAAATTTTTCTTCGAAATTATTTCATTCAGTTTATCTTCTAAGAAGTTTTTAGCAGCGTATAAATGCAAAAATGTGTATGAAATAATACATCTGAAATATGGATTACATTTTAAACATTATAACTTTAAAAACATATTTTGTACTCGTGTGAGACTATATAAATCTAAAAGAATAAATATATTAAGTAATGAATGTTTCACACACATTTTTGTTCTTTAAAATGAAGAAAAAGATCAAGGTGAAAGGCCTTACCTTGTCAATGAAGGTCAGCCACGTCTTAAATAAAACAAAATCCATGAATGAAAACGATCTTGTGAACTTCTATATTTTTTTAAATAATACAGCACACATAATAATACACCGGTCATTACACAATTACTACGGCCCAAACACTAGACAAATAACATTTTTATATATCAATATCAATGTATAGAAGCTATCGCGTAGCTTCAGTATGTTTCTCATACGTATCCATTTTTATACTAAATTGAATCAGTTTCCTACAAATGGTGGCGCTGCAATAACTTTTTAGTTGGGAGTTTAAGACAGTCTGATTAAGTGATAGATTTTGCTTAATCCCATTTATTTTTATGTATCAAAATCCATTAGTGATTTCCGAGAAAGGGTATTTTAATTCTGTTGTTTGGGTGACGAAAAAAAATGTACTGTTTTCAATTTGAAACATCTGGCAAATAATGTAAAAATTAAAAATGTTCATATGATCTCGAAAAAAAATTTAGTAGTAAAATATGCATTAATGAAGCGCAAAGTGGTATTTAAGATATTTTTGTTTTAGAATTATATTATCTTTTTTGATCGAGTTTTAATATAAATTTCACGTATTTCACTGAATATTATAATTTCTAAGTAAACGCGCGCGTATCTCAAGGTTAAAATAACAAAGAAGACGAGAAAAAAAATAGAGGAAAAAATTTCAGTCTTTATTTAATAAAATATTAGTATAACGGTGCAAAACGTTAAAAAAATTTAGTTTAAACTATAACATTTCAGAAAATTTGCCATGTTTCTATTTAATGTTGTTTTGAGTTGGTTATTAATTTAACTAACGACATTCACAATCATTCAGGATTAGATAAAATATAATTATCTAAGTAAGCATTAACTACATGTTTTAAAATACAATACTGGCCCTTAAAATTGCATCACTAGGGAGAAGAGAAGATAACAAAATGATACTTATTGTACAAATATATTATAATAGAAATAACAAGGGATTAAATTTTCAAGAAATTTGGATTCGCAGATCCTGAGAAATCAGCCCCCAGAACAACCATTTCTGGCAGTAATAACAGCACATACACACCTGGGCATTCAGTGAAGCAAATATTTGATGACATGTACAGATTCAGATGCCCATGCAGCTTCAACACGATGCCACCACTCATCAGCAAAAGTGGATGGCGTATGTTGACGAGCCAGTAACTCGGAAACCATGGACCAGACCTTTTCTATTGGTGAGAGATCTGGTAATTGAGCATGCCAGAATAACATCTGAACATTTTCCGTACCAAGGAAGGTCTGTACAATACCTGCAACATGGGTCGTGAATTATCCTTCTGAAACGTAGAGTTTCGTAGGGCTCGGATAAAGGGTAGCGTCACAGGTCGTAACACACCATAAAAGTAACGTGAACTGTTTAAAGTGCATTCAATGCGAACCATAGGTGACCGAGACGTGTATACAACAGCCCTGTATATCATCCCACCAAATGTAAGGGCGCCCTTCTCTAATACCCCTCTCCTAGATTATCAGCGTGAACTAGAGGTGTATGAATAAATGATAAACTAGAAGCTGTCATGATCTTAATATGACTTTATTAAGACCTTAACTTAAAACTTTAACAGATTAGATAATAGTATGATATGTGAGAGAATCTACGGTGGCTAAACTCGCAATATATAATACCGCGAAATAACTTAACTCGTTCTACTTTCAATAACCAACTCGCCTAATCTCAATTTCCAATGCGATCACAGATCTGAATATTTAAATAGTAACTCCTACCTTTTATGTCCCACGAAGTATCAATTTATCTGATCCTAGTTGAAGTTGCGGTTCACTGGCATGCAATGGTATTCATCTTGACCTAAGGGCTCTCTGTCACAGGTAACTTCTGTGGCCTGTCACTTAACCTCTGAAAACCTCTTCACACTTGAAATACGGACTATCACAACATTCCCCAAACACCACGCAGCTTACTCTAAACTTCTGTTATTTAAAAGCTTCCTAATTTGCATCTTTCCTTCACTCTTTACTTCTTGGGCTGGTTGGATAAGAGTTGTTATTCATTCTGGTCCCAAAGAACGCAAGAGAACATGTTAAAGAAAAAACGCGTGTGCGCCTGTCACACAGGTGAGGGGCCAGTAAGACGATGAAGAATGCACGCTGCCAACGTGTGTTCACCACGATACCACCAAACACGGATGGGACCATCTTGATGTTGTAAACTGAGTTTGAATTCATCTGATAAAATGACATCTCGTGACTCATTGGTCCTGCTTCGTCGTTGATCACATCATTGAAGACGCGCATATTTGAGATGTAACATCAAAGGTAGCCGTACCCATGATCTCCAAACTGAGAGTCCATACTGTTACAAACGTCGTTGAACTGTAATGTAGAAACTTCTTGTCCAGAAAAGCGACCCCAATTCTTGACTCAGGGCCGGTGACGTAACTGCTCGATTCATTAAGATCATGCGGGTAACCTGCCTATCTTCTCAGCTGCTACTGATAGGAGACCATTGAGATCCCGGACGGCGTTCCGTTCTACCGACCTAAACCCATCGATTCCAAATTCTGCTAACAGTCATTATATCTCCTCCAACGTGATCAGAAATCCTGCGATACAATATAAACAGCAATTTCGGTAAGCTACAATTCAACCTTTATCAAAGCCAGAAAAGTGCTGATACACCTTTCTGCTTCAAACAAGAGGTATCACAACAACCTTTCACCAGGAAACAAAGTTCAAATAAAATTTGTGCATGAGAAACCGGCCGAAAAATGTCCTCATTTAAACGCTTTGTAATTGTCGCTACCTACGCCAGCTTTGTCTGAATACACTTAAAAGTTAATCATTTGCATATCACAGAACCTTCATCATGTCGTACAAATCTAACGTCTGTAGCATGCCGCCTTTTTGGTGTAGTAATTTTAATGACTAGTAGTGTATATACATGGCTTCAATACACTGCTGGGCATTAAAATTGAAACACCAGTAAGGAATAATCCGACAAACGTCAGAAACACATAAAAAGAAGAAGATGTTGGGATATGTGAATAATTAGTATTTCAGCGCTGTTGGGAGGTACAGGAGGATGAATCAACATCTGAAACACTACATAAAAAAAGTTGTTTAGTGGATTTCTAATTCTGAAAGCCCTTTATACTGCTTGACATTACTCGTAATGTGGTATTATGCCTCAAAAAAGAAATAATTTCCATTAAGACTACACATTACCCTAAAAAAATTTCATTTTTGCAGAAAAAATTTTTATTCCATGTTTTGGTGGCCCATATCATTGAGATGCTTGCCACGAAATTTCAGATTTGTTAGCAAATTAGTTTTTAAGATATTTGAAGTTTTATGAGCTATGGTTTTGGTTTCGGTTTCCTTTTAAAGCATGTTTTCGCACTTAAGTTGAATTAATTAAAAATATTTTTGAGCTTTTAGTTTGAAATGGTTATTAATATCAATTTTCATTACTAAAATCATTTCTGCTTGATTATGTTTTGAGTTTTTTGAGTTCTCATAATTAATTAATAAAGATTAATTTCATGGCCAATTTTTGCTTTAAAAATAGTTTATATAACTTAAAAGCTTTATCATTAATTTTTTCCTGTAGACAAAATGCCATGACAAATGCTTTCTGGGTTTCTGTGAGAAACAATATTTCGAAGAGATGAAATACTACTGAAAATGATGTATCTAAAAATCAGTCCTCTGCTGATTCTGCAATTAGACTTCCGAATACAAATATTCTGAATTCAAATGCTGAAGATATAAATGAATAAATCCTTGATGTATATAAACTACATTATACTAAACATATTGTAGTACTATATTTTAGTATTTTAAAGTCGTACGACAAGAGCTAAAACTCCTAAACTGCCCCAATTTAAAACTGGAAAAAATAAAATTTATGAGCAAACCTGACTATTTTTAGCTTAAGTTAGTATCATTATTATTTTGTACATAAATGCTTCGTGTTTCAAAACATTTTGTGAAATATTAGGTTAAGATAAAACTGAATAAACTGACGTGTTAACAAATGCTATCAGTATTATGAAAAATATATTTTGAATTAAAAATATAATTTTCAGTCATATTTAATAAAAATAGTGTTTTAATGTAGAACATACATTGAAAAATAACATATTAAAAATTAAAGTTTTACGGGCATTATAAGTTTTTGTTTTATGACTTTACAAACTTTAAATGCGTTTTTCTCAGACTTTTAATTTTAAAGGTATAAGTATTTTCTAATCCCTAAGGCTTTTTTCCTGTTCAAGATAGAGCCGTGAATTTTTTTGTATATACTCCCAAATGTATGTTCCATAAAAGTTAGTATGAATTTAGGGCTGAGAACTCTAGTTATTTTTTTTCTAAAAAAATGCTAAAGTTGATATTTTAAAAATTTTCGTGTTTTTTCAGGTTTTTCTAGAAAAATAATTATTAAAAATCAACAAGGAAATAGATTTTCAAATCCATCCTAAATAGTTTTTGTAATAATCTAAGAATCATAAATAACTTAAAATTACTAAAACATTTTAAAAATTGAGTATTTTATAAAAGTTTGAACAAACTTCAAAAGTTCCTAATTTTTTAAACTTGTAAAATAATGGCTGGTCATATTGACTTTTTTCTTACAGAATCAGCTTACTAATATAATCTAAATATAAAACATCAATTATTTTTACTATAACTGTCTCCAAAAATAATTTTTGAAAAAGGGTACCGTGTACCCTTAAGTTTCGAGATTCAATAGAGACATGATCATCAGAGAGGGGGTTAACGTTTCGTGATATCGTCTGTCGTTTTGATCGTAATTCAACCGCTACCATGTAAATTGGGAATCAATGAGCTGCTGAGGGCAATCCTAGACAGCATGCAGGATCTCCACACTTTACTATGACTAATACCCGAGTGGACAGACATATTGTGAAGTTAGCTCTGCAAAACTATTCAAGCACGTCATGGACCATTGGTCGGGAAAAGGGCATGTATTCAATATGTTCAGTATCAACTCATATGGTACGATGAATTTTGCAGCAGCATTAACTGTCAGTGCGGGAACTATCAATTTGCATTCCTTCAAAAATGCTGCATAGAGAGAGATAACTGTGGTGCCCCGAGCGATAAAACTGGATGCTAGAATATTACAATGTAGTCTTTTAGGACGAGTCCCGATTTTGTGTGCAGTATTCTGATGGCCGTATTCATGTCTGGAGCCTCCTAGGAAGCTAATTGTCTATTGCTTTCGTTAAACACCAACATAAAAGCCTTGCACGTGGTGTGTTGGTATGGACAGATCTATTTAGTACGCAACACGCACGTCTCTAGTTCGAATAGACGGTAATTTGAACGCAAATCGGTACATTTCTGACATATGTCGATATGTATCATGTTCCATTCGACAGTTCTTATAATCTTCTTGGGTGAAAATATTCTGTAACTGTGGTTATTAGTTTTAAAACAACTTTCCGTAGAGATGACATAACTTATGCCAATGCAACTTCTGCTTCAGTGTCATTCGTTAAGTTGGTGAGGTAATGATTAAAAGTTCATCATAAGCTAATTTTCAGGAGTTACACACACACAAGCAGCTACGCATGGTAGATTTTAGTTTAATATTAATAGTAGAATGATATTTTCCGGAAAAGAGAGAGAGAGAGAGAGAGTGGAAAACATTAACCTTGCAGATCAAAGAGCTATCAGTCTGTGAGCTGGATCATTCAAAGTGATTTAAGCAATATAAATACCTTCCATACTTTAGTTATCTAAATTCGGGTTAAGATTCCTTATTGTTCCTAAGGTTTAGTTATAAAAATGCATTTCGCAAACTGTTGAGGTTATATAAATTAGTTATATGCCTGTGCTTCTTCCTCAAACCCTTCCCTCCGGGTCGCGACAAGTATTTGTGTCATGTCCTACCAAACGCCAACTTGCAAGAAGATAATGCAAGGCCACGCTTTTCACGACTTGTTCTGACTTAAGTGTTAATTCATCACCTGATACACAGGTTAATCTATTGTTCCCCTGGCTTTCACGGTTTCCAAATCAATCACCCATTATAAGCATCTTGTCATGGGTTGCTGAGAAACTGGCCCGCCTGCCCTCTCTAGCGAATACTTTTGACGAAGTATGGCACAGACTTGAAGTACCATGTAAGGAGTTGTCCGTTTCTGTCATAAGAATAGTTCGACTCCATGCTTAATCAACTAACCGTGTAAATGCCCTTTTAGTTACCAGGGTTGGCAGCTGTTTGTACAGATTTTGCATACCTGTAATCCCCAAAATGCTTGGAAATATAATATTTTTTTTGTTTCTACGTACAATATATACCTTTTTTGTGCTTGTTTTCCTTTATGTGTTGCAATTTTAATGGGCAACCGGGCTTTTTTTCTAAAAAAACATAATTCATTATTTTTTATAGCCTAGCTTACAATATGCGACTGTTAAAAATATATTGATAAATTTATATCTAATATACAGTTAGTAAGAGGATTTGGAATTCCCGAAATGGCAAGATATTATCGTTTTTCTTATTTTTATTCATTTATATTCTTTGAACAATTACCTTTCGATTTACGTATCACTTTTGTATGACTGAAAATTAGAAGTTGGAAAAAATTTCATTTGAAAAATTTAAACAAACAAATTTGGAAATTTTACCATGATCCCTTTTTAGAGGTGTTAGTGATTTTAAGCTAATTTTTATCAATTACCTTTCAAAAATAAATTTTATTTTATTCTAACCATAACTGTAAAGCTTTTACCGTACTTTTTAGTGACTACAACTTTTATTAAAAGCTATTTTTTATTGTTGATGGCGCTTCTTTTGTTTGTTTTGCAGTTATCTTGATAGTTTTACTTACGTTTTATATTAAAAAAAGTATTCTTCAAGACTTTTAATGATTATTGTCTTTTCAATACTGGTGTTGAAACTGCTGAGATTTCAGTATTATCTTTATTTTTATCTCTTGAAAATTTGTTTTAAAAATGCCACGAACAAAACGTCCAAGTCATTCTGCACAAATGAACAGTAAACGTTGGTGTAGTGATACTGTAAATGCATGTGTCACAGAAAAAAACAAATTAGATTCTAACATCAGAATTAAGCAGTTATTTTTTAGTTACTGAAAAGACTGAACATATACATATTCTGAAGTGGGAAATATCATTATTGTGAACTTTGAGCAAATCGTCAAAATGTTTATGAAAATAAAATGCTCAGACTATGACAAACAAACTTTAAAGCTTGCACTTGGAAACAAGGTAGGATTTTCCTACGTGTTAAATTTAACCTGCAGTTTTTGCACTAAAAAGGTTTGTGCTGTAGAAACATCCAATGAAAAAAAAGGTAATACTGTTCCTGATATTAATTTACGTATCACGCAAGCATTATCTTTATTGGAAAATGTCACTCTGTAATTGAAAAATTTTACATGGCAGTAAATGTATCTCCTTTTTCATCGAGAACATATATCAAATGCACTGAACTTCTTCACAAAGCCTACGGAATTGCTGCAGAGACATTGCTGAGAGAAGTACTTAGTGAGGTGCAAAAGGCTTACAAAGCACAAACTGATGTTCCCGTTGTTTATATGTGTTTCATTTGATGGTAGCTGGTTTACACGGGGTCATACATCTTTTATTGTCATAGCTACTGTTATTGATATACTTACAGACTACAGATGGGTGACAAAATAATACGAACACCCGTGAAAAAGGCATGACCCATTTCAAAGACGCACAACGCGCATGTCAGTTAGCGTTGCAGTCCGCCGCCTAGCGCATTCGAAAGGTAAAGTATCAGTCGCTCAACAGCTGCGATAGGTGTTGCACGCGTCAATTGTAATTTCTGAAAAACGCAATAATGACGGACCTGTCAGAGTTCGAAAAAGGTATGATTGTTGGAATGAGGTGCACTGGTTGCTTGGTGACGTAAACAGCCATTTATTTGGGGCGTGCAAGGAGTACTGTATCTGCCGTTATGACAGCATACAAGAAATGCGGGAATGTGACGTCTGGCAAGCACAACAGTGGACGGAAAAGAAAGCTTACCGACAGGGATAAAAGATTCTTAACCCGCATAGTGGCCCGAAAGCGCAAACAATAGCTATCCCAGATAACGTCTGAGGTGAATAGTCATCTTCGTAACCCTATTTCAGCAAGAACCGTCCAAAGGGAACTTCATGCTTCGAACTTGTATGGAAGAGTTGGAATTCGTAAACCATTGGTAACAGCACGCCATGCTTTACAGCGACGCCAGTGGTGTAGAACACACAGACAGTGGACCCCACAACAGTGGCAACAAGTCATCTGGTCGGATGAATCGACGTTCACCCTATTCCAAACCACCGGACGCGTTTATGTGTGGAGAACGCCCAAAGAAGCATTTGCTCCTGAATGCATCGTGCTGACTGTTAAGCATGGAGGTGGGTCCCTTATGGTATGGGGTGCGATATCTTGGCGTGGTCTTGGGCCACTTGTTACTCTGCATGACAAGGTTAAAGCTGCTCACTATGTCAATATCTTGGGGGATCAGGTGCATCCATTTGTCCAGACTTCATTTCCCGGAGAATGCCCACTTTATCAAGACGACAACGCTCCTATCCACACTGCTAAAATCGTGCAAGAATGGTTTGCAGAGGATGAGGGGGAAGTAGGTCATCTTGATTGGCCCCCTAAGTCACCTGATTTAAATATTATTGAACATTTGTGGGGATATTTGGAGTCAAAACTACGTGCTCGATTCCCTCCACCATCTACGATTTCGGCACTAGAGACCGCTCTCCACGAAGAATGGCTTCATATTCCATTACAAGTTGTTCATGACCTCTATGCGTCCCTCCCACGTCGCATACAGTCTGTAATTCAGTCAAAGGGAGGTCCAACTCCCTATTAATAAAGCATTTCTCTTCTTTCACAAGTGTTCGTATTATTTTGTCATCCACCTGTATTTAAGGTGACTGCCTACCTTGAAAATGTCGTTTTTCGCCTACATAAGACATTTTTTTATTTCAAAATCTTATAGGTAGAACATTTTTCTTTCCAAAACAGTTTTTATTTTTCCTTTACGCAAAATAGAAATACAGTTATAGTGATTTTAAAAAACATCACTCTCTGCAAAAATGAACCGGAAGTATTATTTCAAAACCGGAAGTTGCAGAAAATTGTAATTTTTAACTTAAATTCTACAGTTTTTTTCATTTTTTAATTTATAAAATATATTTCGCTAATTTTTTTCTAGTGTTTCGTACACTATTATATTATTAGTATAGTTCTTTCTTGCTAAAAATTGGCAACACAGACAGTCTGTTTACATTCTAGCTTGTGTTTTGCTTAGCTCTATGTTTGGTTGCTTTTTATTACAAAAATGTATATCTTACGATAAAATTTTGCTTAAAAGTTTTCAAAAATATCTTAAATATGGGCCATAAGAACCAATATCGCTCACGAAAGCGAAAGTTTACAGCTAATCAGTATAGGAACAAACGCTCAAGTATAGATACTCAGGCTAAAAAAATGATACGACCGTTGCAAGAAATATTGAACTGAAAACTGCAAGTGCATCAAAACTTGAAGATTTGAAGGACAATTTTTTAGAAAGTTCTGGAAATTCTGATGAAATTTTCGGACATCGAATATTTGATGTCACCACATTGCTTTTCTGTGTTTGCAGTACTTTGTTGTCCAGTTTGTTTACATGATGAACTCAGTTTGACAGAAGACTCTAGGTATGGAATATGTTCAAACTTTTTATATATATATTGAAATGTAGAAACTGTGATTTTTTAAAAGGAATACTTCATCTGAAAAAATCAACAATAATTTTAAGCTGAATAATCTGATTGATTTTGCCTTAAGAGTAATTGGAAAAAGGTACACAGCTGGAAATAAACTGTTCGGTATGTTGGACTTGCCTTTTCTTTCCAAAACAGCCTCTCGAAATCAAGAATTAAAGATTCAGCAGGCTGCTTCTATAGTTTCTATAGAAACCATGAAAAATGCAGCAACTGAGGTGAAAAAATTAAGAAATTCACCCTTAGAATCAATAAGCTGTTGTGGCGTGTCATTGGATGGGACTTGGCAGAAGCGTGGCTACTTGTCTCACAATGGTTGCGTCAGTTGCATATCCATTGACACAGGAAAAATTTTGGACATCGAAATAATGTCACATTTTTGTAGAATATGTTCGAAGAAGGCTAAAGTTCCAGATGCTGCTACTAATGCGCATGTGTGTTGCAATCATATGGGCTCGGCTTCAAGTATGGAGACTGTCGGAGCATATCGCATATTTGAGCGATCAGAGAATCATCGTAAATTGCAGTACACTGATTACTATGGTGATGGGGATTCCAAAGCGTATGAATCCGTAAAAATACATGTACACTTCTAGTACAGTTAATAAACTAGAATGTATTGGTCATATGCAGAAAAGGGTTGGGAGTCATCTGAGAAAGTTAAAAAAAATCTGTGAAAGGATTGGGAGGAAAGGAAAATTGACGGACAATTTTATTGACAAATTGCAAAATTATTATGGAATAGCAATCCGCATTAATACAAAAAGTTTAGCAAACATGCAAATTGCAGTTATTGCTGTGTTTCATCACTGCTGTTTCCGTACTAAAAAACCTAGTCATGGTCAATGTCCAACATGAACAGATAGTTGGTGCAAATTTCAAAAAGCAAAGGCACTTGGTAAAATATTCAACGCCAACGCCCCTGTACTCCCACAAAATATTTTAAATATTGTTAAACCACACTATTTAAAATTATGCGATCAAAAAATTTTAGAAAAGTGCTTACACGGATTGACTCAGAATGCCAACGAGAGTTTCAGTGGTGTTCTGTGGAACATATAGTTCCAAAACAAAACTTTGTTGAACTCCAGTCTTTGAAATTAGGGGCATATATATAGCAGTTCTACCATTTAATGAAGGTTCTAGTGGCTTATTAAAAGTAATCAATAAGCTGGGGTTTAATGCTGGTAGGTATATGATACGTGTATTAAAAAGTATGCCTATCGACGTATTAACGACGCAGAAAGACATCCATTACCCTTTACAAAATTAAAAAAAAGCACGAGCTCTCAGAAAGAAAAGAGGGTTGCACCAGGAAGAAAAGAAATGTGTAACATATCATCCAGGGGAATTTTAGACAATTTTGTGATGTACGTGTACCTTTTAACGGTGAGATAAAACATTAAATGAGTTTTTCTCAAAATTTTGTTTTCGAAAGAAACTCTTTACCATTTACATGATATCTTAAGAACCAAACCAGATAATCTTTTGAAATTTTGTAGGAATGTTTATTATACTGTTTTTCATAAAGTGAACCAAAAGTTTTGTTGTAGGTTAAATATGTTTTCATTTAGGATAGTTTTTATAAATAAAAAACTTTTTAAAAATATCAAAATTTTCATATTATTATGTATAATTGTCTGTAATTTTTTTTTTGTATTTTAATATTTCTCTTAGATTTTGGCTCATTTTGAAGAGCACCATAATATGTATGTTGTGCATAAAGAAAATTGTGATAATTGTATTAGAAATTTTTATACAGTGTTAACCGTTTTGGTAAAAATTTGGTTAAATTTCCTTGAAAACCACCAATTTTTCTAAATGTACAATATTTATTTAAAATTTTTAATGTATTTACATTTTTTTTTATTTTTCTTCCTAAAAACACTCAATTTGTTTCAAAAATCTCTTTTTATGAAAAAATTTCTTCCGAAGGTAGGCAGTCACCGTAATTGATTTTGAAGTCATGTGTAAGGTATGTCACAATTATTGTGTGACAATAAGTGAAATGGGTAGAGTCAAGTTCAGAGAATGGCACTTGGTTTGAAGGTCATAGGTAGGATTGAGATATCAATCATTCTGGCTTATCAACTTCGATGAAAATGGAGGCAGCATTATCCTCTGGGGAGATGACAAGCATTGGGATTTCGTTATTCCACCTTACTGTCTGATGGGGATAGTAAAACCTTCAATTTCCTTACAGAAAAAATGTGTATGAGGATAAGTTCGAGATAAAAACCAACAGGAGTGCATTAAACGTGTCAGCAAAGGGTTGGACACTAGTCTACGAAATGCTGTCAAAGATTCGAGACCCCGTGGAATTTCATTAGGAGGAAAAGGAAATAGTACATTAAAAGAGAGTCAGCAGTTAAAAAAACTTTATATACTACCAAAAAGCCATATTACAAAATAAAGGTAATGTTCCTGCCACGGAAACAGCAATATATGCATACTACATCCCAGCATTTCGACACACCAAAAACCACAACATTCGAAATGTCAAACCGGTGCTGACTCATGGTATTTTTACCAGTCTTCAAAAGCAAAAGGACAAACACCAGGTTTGCATAAACAACATGTTGAGACTCTAATCAATAGAAGTTTTTGCTACACACCCTTTCTATTTATCAACGGCTTGCTTCTTATGAACTTTTAGAAAGATACATTAATTGCGGAACCCAAAATGCTAATGAAACCTTACACAACATGATTTGGTCGAAGTGTCCCAAAGAAATATTTGGGAGTAAAGACAGAGTTAAACATGTCGTACTTGAAGCGATTTGGGAATTCAACAAAGGGGCTCTACGTACTGTCAGAGAGATCCAAAAAGCATTAAATATACCTTTGCGGAAATGTTCGCATAATCTTGGTATGATGCTCGAATCCCGAAAAAGTTTATTCCGAATCAGACAGAAAAGCACTAAATACCTTCATACACGCAAATTAATAAAAAAGCCATTTTAAAAAGAGATATATTAATTAAAAAAGAGAAGGAGTTACATATATGGATCAGGATATTTCTAAGGTATTACAAGAATGTATTTTTTTTCTAGATGCATGTAAATATTTTTAATTTAGACATTTTATATTGATAATTTCATAATTTGAATTAATATTTACAATATGTTTTGCATATAAATATATCATTCAAATATTATGGGAAGCAAAAGATTTTGACATTTCTGTTATGGAAATTTTTTTCTTCAACATTTTCTTTGAATTTTCTTGATACTTATGTGTAATTTTTACTGTGTAAAAATGTATTAATTGTAGAAAATATGGATTAAAATATAATGAAAATTCGATTAGTTTGAAGAAAAACGTATAGATAATGTTATAAAATGGTATTTTAAGTTTATTTAAGCTTATACTAATTATTTTTTCAGAAATATAAACTTTAAAATGGTTTTTCTCACCTTTGTTTTTTCGATACATTAGTGCATTCAAAATCATACTCCTTCCACAATTATTGACCAATCACTTTAATTTTTCTCTGTGTGTTATATATCATGCATGTAACAAAGTTAGTGATTCATTTGCTATACACTGAATACTTTTTAAAAAAATTAAAATGCAGGAGATATTGGTTTTTTTTGTTGTTGAATTTTAGCATATCTATTTCATTTTTTTCTCTAAAACTAATTAAGTTATTTTAAAATCGATCCCTAAAATTGTTTAAAACATCCTTAAGAATGTTACAAAAATATGTCAAAATATTAATATATACAAAAGGAGTAAAATTTTACAATTTTTTTTAAAAAAATTTAAATTTTGAAAATTGTTTCAAAAATATGTGCAAAATTATACCTCATACAGTTTTATTGAATAGAAACATTATTTGAAATGCTAAAATATAATTTTTAAATGAATAAATAAAAAAAAATTCAAAGGGTACCCCGAGTCCACAATTCCTGATTATATTTTTATGTTACCATATAATTAAAATTTTTCGTTCTTAACTACTAAGATAATTTTTAAGTTATTTAATTTTAACTTTTTTTTAATAATTTTTGTTAAAATATTCCATTATATCATGAAAAACATATGTTTTCTTCAACTAGAGGTAAATGCTGAAAGTAAATATTTGGAATGATATTATTACTCAGCTTCTTCATAGACAAACATTTACATGCAGTATTTTTTTTCCTTTATAATACAATAAAAAATTACTTAGAACTATTTTAGTAATGTGAACAACATAACATTATTTAGAAGGGAAACTTTAATGTTTCAATTTATTTTTATTTTCAGTTTTGCATTCATTTTTCTTAAGATTTAGATTCACAGACTTCTTAAACACTATGAAAAGAAAGAAAAAAAAACTGAGACAACACTGGATTGCAGAAATGAACCTTTATTTTAGTGTAAACTATGTTATAGTTATGAAAATATTTGTTTTAGTAAAGTATGTAATATTAAGGGATGTATTCATTTTAGAATAAATTATAATCTATTATGGAATATAATGTATCTTTTAAAATATTCAAGTGAAACTAAATATAATAAAAGTAAATGACACTAAATCATATGACATTTAAGTATATTTACTTCAGTAAAAATGTATACTTTAATAAAATAACTGCTTTCTAAAAAATCATGATAAAAAGTTTCAACATATGTTTGAGATGCATGATAAAAAAAATTACTAAATAAAACTCTATTTTTTGTTTTTTTTTTTTTTTAAATTTATTAAACAGTTTTATAAACACGCCTTGCCTAATGTGAATGATTTTGAAGTTTCAATATTGAAAACATTTTATTGAAAACTTTACATTTTTACTATTCAAATCAACAAGATTATAATTTACTATTTTATTAAGTATTTATTAAAAAAATGGTATAGACCTAATCACCTTTGTTATTGGATCTTATTAGTAGAAAACTACATTTTCAAAAAACATCCATGTGTAATTCATTATGGAAATCTTTATTTTGCTATTTAAAATTCTCAAATATCATTTGTTTTTGACATTTTGTTTTCATGTAAAATGTAGAATCATAAATATGATGGCATATAACATTATACACTGACGAGCCAAAATATTATGAACTCCATCACATTTTTCAATGAACTTTTCCGGAGGACGTGGGATGTATCTGATTAAGAGAATAGGGTATTTAACTTCTGCTGCAGAAAGAATAATTCTTGAACATACGTTTACGAAGAATGGGAAATGCTGCTGATCTAAGTGAATTTGAGAAAGGGCAGATTATAATGGTCCTAAGACTCGCAACGAGAATCTCAAAAACAGCATGACTGGTAGACCTTTCGCGATTTGTCCTTTTATACTTATGTAAAGTGGATAACTGACGGGGAAACCAGTAGTAGAAGCCAGCTGTTGGACATCCACACATCATCAAAGAAAAACGGAGGCGAAGATTGGCCCAATTAGTAAAGCAAAGTCGATAAAAAACCGGGCTGCAACTGATAGCTAAATACAATGCACATCCAAATACAAGTGTTTCGGAACACGCAGCTCAGTGGATACCGTTGGATATGAGGCTGCACAGTAAACGTCTCACTCTCGCATTTTTGTGGATCAAGTTTAGTTGTCAATTACACCTACAGTGGGTCAAAGAACATTGAAAGTGGACCAAGGATAAATGGAAGAGTTATGATGAATCATGATTTCTAAATCATCGAGTAAATGGCTGTGTCAGGGTGTCTTCCAAGTTAACAGTTAATCTCCCTATGTGCAGCAGGTTATATGCAGGCTAATGCAATCGGTATTATGCTCTTAGGTATGTTTTTGAGCGGCTTTTGAACTCGTAGTTGGGGTAGAACAGACTATGAAAGCTGCAGACTAATCTGAGCATAATTACGGATCAGTTTCACCCTTACATGGCGTCTGTTTTTCCAACCAGAAATCTTTCAGCAGGGCATTACCCCTTGTAACAAGGTTCAAATTGTGTAAGAATGGTTTGAAGATCATAACAATAAATTTCAATAACTTTCCTGTTAAGCTAATTTGCTGGATCTTAACACGATAGAGCACACATTTGGGTATTCCAAGAAAGGCAGCTCAGAGGTCAAAAAACAAAATGTCGGAATACCTTAACTTGGTGTGACCACTGCTTAGATATTCCGAGCAACTTCTCTCCCGTTATCTACAAAAACGTGTGGCATCCATAGCACGGTGAGTTGCAGCAGAGCTACAAGCCTAAGTTAGCGCAACGCGTTATCCAGTAGGTGGTCATAACGTTTTATCTCTTAGATGTATGAAAAGAATCCCATATCACGATATTTGACCGCAATGAACGAAACTACTTAACGGATCCCTATATTATCAATATTATGTAACAAAAATAATTTAATTAAAGAAAGAAAGTGACTCACTTTCTCTTTCACTCACACACTAATCGTAATATCTTCGGGACTATTAAACCTACGGACTGGAAATTTGGTAGGAATGTTTCATTTATGGAGCAAAAATCCACTAACAATGGATTTTGATAAAATCGTACCCCAAACGAAACTGGAAACTGTGAGGGCTTAAGGGTAAATATTCTCATTTTTCAGCTATTAAACGTACAGAATAAAGTTTAGGCAGGCATGTTTCTTTCATGAAGTAGATACTCACAACAGATTTTACGGAAATCGGTTTCTACGAGAATGTATATATATATATATATATATATATATATATATATATATATAATCATTCACTCACTTATCACGATATCTCAGTAACTACTAGAATTGCAAACATCAAAATCGGCAGGCATGTCACTCTCATGGAAGAATAGAAATAAGCTAAGAACGCGCTTTGCCAAATTGATCTCTAAGGGATATTGCGAAGATGATTTGGAGATAAACATATTCCCGTTCTTCAATTATTAGACACACAGACTAGAAATTTGGCAGACAGGTTCTTGTCATAATGTTAAGTTCCTCAACAAAAGATGTTTTGTAAAAAACAACATCAAGAGGCGGGGGTGGTTAAGGGACGTAATAGAAGAATACCTTAGCTTTTTGAAGAATAAGACCTTAAGAAGTGAAATTTAGCAGGCATGCTCTTTTCATGAAATAGAGATTCGCTAGGAAAAGAGTTTTCTGAAAATTAAACCCCAATCTTGGTTTCTTATGTTGAGAGGCATGATAGATAAATATTCCTTGTTTTGAACTATAAGGGTAACAGACTTTAACCCTCTAACCGTATAGCACGGAAAATTCCATCAGTGTAAAGATGCTTCGAAAATGGACTGCACTGATTTTTCTGCCTTCAAGTAACGTTTTCAAAAGCAGATTAGCCGCACTTTTCTGAAATCCTTTCCCCTTTTTAAGGTTTAACATCTTGAAAGATAATTAGGGACGGTGGAAGCAACACAGCAGGACACTGAGGGGAAGTTTTATGGCTCCCAGGAAACCCCGTGTTTTGGCCCTGGGATAATCGTAAAAAATCGGGGGGAAATTTCTTTAGACCTCAGGAAGTGTTTACTTGTTACCTCGTATTTTAAAAGATTTGAAAAGTCCCAACGCATAAGTAAAATATGTTACAATTCCAATTGGTTTCATATTAATTTGCAACTGTAACAAGTTGGGGCGTGTCAGTGCAATCTGCTATTTTATATAGTTAGACAAATTATATATTTTTTTAAGTATATTCTTTCGCTTCATTTTTCTTATTTTAATCAAAGCTTTCAGTTTTTGAAACATGATTATTTTATTATAAGATACCGAAAAAATTAATAAAACAGCAAACTCTTTAATATTTGAAACCTTTTCAATTTTCCAACCACTAAAAATGAATAAATTTAAACTTCATCAAATCATTTGAAACATTTTCTTACACTTTGATAAAAATAATAACGAAAAAAAACTGATTAAGATTTATAACTTTTTTTTTAGAATTCAAAGCCCAAGTGTTCAGGGAAGTTTAAGTACAGTACCTAGTTATATATTGTTAAAATACACCGAGTTATTTTTTGAATTTTAAGTGCTTGAACTTCAGTTTACATCAAAGACAACATGAATGAAGATTTTCCCACATTTTTTTATAACTTGAATGTTTGAATAAATGGTAATCAAAAATATACGGAAACATTTACAGTAGACATTTATGCATATATATAAACATAAAAATCAATTTTAAATTCGAGCTATTCTAAAACATTCGAATTATTGTTCAAAAATATCTATTTATACAAAATACTTCAACATTTATCTTTTTTAAAGGCTAACTGAATAAGTAATTAAAATCTGGATATTTTTTGAAATCTCGACCGTATAAAGCTAGAAATTTTATGTTAGAAATTCCATTTGACATTTCGAAAAAAAATGCAACGCGCAGTTAAAAATTATTTACCATAAGTTTTAGCAATTGTTTGAGTATAATAAAAATTTCAAATTTTATTATATAGCTTCTTTGGTATCTTTTAATTTTTTTCGAAGATTTCATACAATTCAGTTGAAAACTGTATGCTAAGAACAAAAAATATACTAAAAAAATTGATGAATATACAATTACAATAATTTCTTACATAGAAGCAAAACTGAGAAGCGCTAAAGCGTAAGAATGAAAAATTTTGAGTATATCTGAAGTAGTTTTCGAAATATTTATTTTAAAGTTCAGAAAATTTATGTGCGTTATGTTATACTTAATATTAATTAAAGGGTTAAAATAATATGTTAATATTAGTCATGTAATCGTTTGATGACACATTCATATACTAATAAAAATTATCATGGTCCTTGATGCGAATGTCAAGAATTTTATGTAATTTTAAATTCAGACATTAAGATATTCATGTAGAAAATATAAAACGACCATCTAAAATACATGAAAAATGCGATCTCCTATAAATGATCTTGAGAAACAAAATCCGGCATTTTCACTTACTATGGCAGAGCTGGCTTAGTCAGGGGCGATCTGGAAAAACAGAGAGAGAACCGCGGTTTTGATGGATGCCGCTCAAGCTTTTAAAGTTCCCAGGAAAAATTATATAAATATAAATTACAAATGCAAAAATAAATCTTGTAATTTTCCATACATTTTTATAACAACGAATTGTGGAATTGGCTTCCAATGCATTGTTGTGTTTGACAATATGTAAGGTAACCAACCCTACATTAGATAGATTTGTACTACTTTTTCGTAACCGTATTCCTTTTAAAATTAATTCGTGCAGCCGAAATACACCTTTTGCACCCTTAAAAATTTATGTAAACTATAACGGTTAAATTTATTTATGCAACTTGTGAAATGTTCATAATTAACCATTTCCGTCTAAACAGTTTACATGAAAAAAAAAGTTTGGACTCCCTCATTCATTAAGGATTAATATAAGATTCTAACATTAAATTTTATTTTTCACCGAATAGGATCGAATGGTAGTGTATAGGGCTTCCACACCACAGGTCTGGGGTTCTCTTAACGGGTTGCGCAAGGTCGACTCTGCCTTTCATCCCCGCTACATTGGGTCTATAAATGAGTACCAAGCTTGCTTCGGATCTTAAACACTGAAGGTCTCTCTTCAGACAGACCACCAAATCGGGACATCTGTTAATGCACCTCAGCTTCCAATGGTCACGTGTATTATGATGGGCACAGTAGTTCCTGGCCCTCATGGATTGTTGTGCCACTGAGTTTAAGTCTTAAGTTTGAGGATTACCTCACTTGGGGGATACCCCTTAGATAAACATGTATTTCCACTCATTTGCAATTAAATATTTTTCTTTCAATTACGTTTATTTCAGAAGGAAGTTCGATTTTTCAAATGTATTTGCTTAATAACATGTATATTTGTGTATTATATTAAAAATTTGATCAATCCAAATTACATGTTTTTAGCTCCTCTAAAAGATGTTAGGATTTTACAACTGATCTTACAATCCATATACGTTTTATAGTAGTATATTTAAAAATGATAAAGACATTTTTACGACTGTGTGAGCTGTTATGCCTCGTTTATAAATATAAACAATTGCATTCAGCTACAGTTTTTAAAATGTACAGAAATAAGTGGAGCAAGAGGATACTTACATATTATGAATATTTTTGACTGCAGTAAGATATATTTATATTTCAGTTTCTTTACAATTTGAATAGAAAATGTAAGCCATTTTGCGAATAGTTTGATATTGAGTATAAACCCATAGGCTGTTTAATATTGTAAAGTGTTTTACTTTGATACCAGCACACATTAAAATAAGGCTCATTTGCAGTTATATGATCAGCTTCAGTGATATTTAAATTTTCAAAAATAGTCTACACGTACGAAAACATTCTTTCACAACCGCACACCACATCTCTCATACTATATCTTCCCTACAGCAGGAAATATTTGTGTATACAGAAAAATTTAATACAGGATACATTTCCAAGTGTTAAATTTGTTTTTTAAAATTTGGTATGAATACATTGTGGAACTGTCGGTTAACTTCACTGAACAAAATTGTTTTAAGTGTACTGTGTTTTGAAAGACAAAATTAATTAGGGAGAACTTTTATCACAATAAAATTTGTAATGACTGAATTGTGTGAAAATGGAGTTATCGATCTGTGACATTTTTTCTTGTAATAAAAGAAACAGAAAGATTAGAAATTTAACTTGATTAGAAAATGGTTAGAAGTACTGTCATGCGCATTTGAAGAAGTATATCCCCCATTAAAATTAAAAATTATTGACTGAATGTGTGTTATGTCCATCACAAATGCCGATGTAGAAAAATTTAAATTCTTTCCGAAAAATATTCAGTTAACATAAAAATATATTTTATATGATTTTAATTAAAATAAATTAAAAGTATTGAAATCCTTTTTTATGCTATTTTAAATTAAAAATATAACTGAATAGAGAAAGATCGGTTTTATTTCATAAATATAATCATCGTATGTACCATTTATTGTGTTATTGTTTAAAAATGAGATAGGGCCTTTGCTCTTTTTACCTCATTACTTTTTTAAAAAACAGGAAAGTGAGCGCGTTTTCTTACTCTCATATTCAAAAATGAATACATAATGCTTTTTTCTGATTCAAATCGCAATACCAAAAAAATATTTTTTTTTAATTTTTAAAAAATGACAGAAAAATAAAATTTGTTTGAAGAAAATATAATTATTTTTCAACTTCTAACATACTATTTATTTCATTTTTTCCTTTTTTTTTACCCTGCATTTTGTTTTAATTTTACTGTGACGGAACATATAGGAGAAAGAAACACCGAATTTCACTACAGTTTCATACAAGATTGCCCAAGGCAACTCTACAGCTAGCTGTAATCGATTGATCTCTTGGTTCTTACTTGACAAAGTAACCGAACTAGGTCATAAAATTGTCCCCGTTCGACCTCCCAAGTTCTAAATGGGGGAAAGGAAAGAAGGCTGTTGCATTTTTAAAGCGATCTTCAAAATAAGAGTTAACGCTTCGGAATAAATTTCAGTAGGAAGGTATCCACTTAGAGGGTTAAGTTTGGCAGTCAGTCTCTATTCATGAAGTAAGAATTCACTACAATAATGTTTTAGGGAATATCGATCCATAAGAGGTGTTGCGAGAGATTAAGGAGCGTTAGAGTTAAATAAAATCCCGTTTTTACGTTATTACTCCCACAGACTTGAAATTTGGTAGGCATATTCTTTTCACGGACTAGATCCGCTCTAAGAAAGGGTTTTGTGAATATAATTTCCCAAAGAGGGTTTAGAGAGGTTCAGAGTTTTTATCGATAAAATACCTTTTTTTAAACTGTTAGGTGCACATACTTAAAATTTGGTAAGCATGTTTCATTTTATGAATATAGGTCCTCAAAGAATTGATTAAATGAAAATCGATTCTTGTGGATGGAGTAGGTAATTATTGGAGCGTGTTGATAAAAAATATTCTAGTTTTTGAACTACTAAACCAAGAGTAGCGAAATTTGGTATACATGTATCGTTCGTTGAACTGATATATGCTAAGAACGGGTCTCGTAGAAATCGACTATCAAATAGGGTTGTGGGGCTTATTGATAAAAATAAACTCCGTTTTTGAATTTTCATATTTAGATTTAAATTCGGTAAGCATGTTTACTTTGTTGAGTAGAGATCCACTAAAGATGGGTTTTACCAAATTCTGCTTTGGAGGAACTGGTTAAGGACGGATAAAATATAATTGAACTCCAGTTTTAGATGTTATTATTTAGAAACCTTGTTCTTTTTTGAGATCAGTAAGTGAGGATTATAATAATATTTTTAACACACATTTTTAATATATAAAACGATATTTAAGAATATTATAAATTATTCTCATTGTTGACAAAAATTTAGTAAGTTTAAATTACTTTTAATTATTAGACAACGAATCAATCATAAATGGAATTAAATTACACTACAAAATAACCCAAATAATGTAATTCGTATATATAACAAGGAAGAAAAGGCTAGAATTTCTAAAGAATATCAAATGACTTTTAAATATTTGTTCAACTATTTTTGTTATAGGACAATATTCGTGCTTTTATATTTACAGCTTTTATCTCAATTGCTACATTGAAAGAAAAGTAAAAGAAGTTTGATGTGTTTTTTGACAATTTAGGAGTAGAAAGCTAAGCACAGCATTAAAGTGTTAAATAAAACCAATTATCACAGCAGATTATACAGCGTACGTGAAAAAAGGAGATAGCTTGGAATAAAAAAAGAAACTGGCCAGATAAATATATAGCAAAGAAAATATTTTCTCGTTCACTAATGAAAGGATTGCACAAAATAACTTTTTTTCTTAATAATATGTATCTTAACTTTTCTTTCTCTTTCTTTCCAAAAATACATATTTTTAAAGTTTTAAACTTTTTGAGATTAAAATGTTTAGATTTTTTTGCATTACATATATTATAAGTTTCAATTCCTTATCGAATTTTATTGTAATGTTCTGAATATATTAGTCATTCAGAATTTATTATACTACAAGTGTTCTGAACAAAAGTAACGAATGAAGGAAGATTAGAATTCAGTACCTCCGATCTGAAAGCGAGTACTTTAGCAACCGTGCTAAAATGATCGTAATAGCATCGAGACTATTACTGGCTTATATAGCTCCCCTGCCAGTGATTCGGCAAATAGGTGAACGAACGATACCATATTTGTGGCAAGCGTGTGAGCAGTTGCGTCATTTTGAATGCAACAGCTAGTGGGTTGCGTCATGTGTCTGAGGGCTTGGTTGTATTTGCGGTAAATAGATGACGCCCCGACTGCTGCGTGAAAGGTTGTGGTTCCTTTGTATGGCCAGGGTCACCAATGAAGGGCGGTTAGACCATGGGACCTTCTGTTCTATAAGCGAGTATATTAGCCCCCATACCAAAATATCCCGCTAATTTTCTCATTCACTTTTCCAACAAAACATTCATTTATAATAGAAGGCTGCACATTCCATTGTTTGTCAAGGAAATTGGTTTACTCATCTAAGAATTGCCGTACTCATTTTCTTACCATTCAGTTACTTATTAAATTTTCACCATAGATCTCTACAAATTGATAATGAATTTCAACTGGCTTAACATTACTTGCCTTTAAAAATGGATTGCAGAACGCACTTCACAATCGGTGAGATCGGCAATCGTCTTAAACATTTTGATCGCTCATTAAAACATTAAAAAATGACACAATCAGGCTACAACTGCATCAGTGGCACGTGAGTGAAAGTGTTGAACCACAAAGTTACCACTGCGGTTATGGTAGAACGAAACAGTATATATAATTTCCTGACAAGCTTCGTGTAAAGAGAAACACAAGGAAGATGTCTCGTTTTTTATTATTATTCTAAGCAGTAAAATTAACATCCCAATGCTCTCGACTCTGAGATAAATGGATGAGAATTCTAACAAGATTTTTTTATCAGAACCGTTATTCCAATTTTTACTATCCCCCCCCTTTTTTTGAGTTACCAATTCTTTATATGAAATTTGGTATCAAGCTAAGTAAGCCTTTGAAATTTTAAGGCACGTCAGGACTTGAATCATACGTTATAAATAAAATTTCTAGATTTTTGGTAAATTTGAGGAACTTAGAAATTATAAATAACATTTTATCTATGAAATTAATCCTCAGCCTTTTACTGTATAATTAGGGATCCTAAATCGTCTTAGAACAAAACACCTGCGTAAAAAAGGGAAAAAAGATAATCTCATTTCAAAATGTGTAAGAAATAGAAATAATACATTATTGTAAAAAAATGTTACTCAAAGGATAATATACAGGTATTTTGTTATTATTGATGATAATTAATTAATTTACATAAATCCGTTTCCTTTTGCATATGTTTTTTGTATTCATAAGTTACTTTTAGAAAAATGTATTCATCGTTGTTTATTGCTACAAGATATCGTAATCTAACAATTCTTTTTTAACAAATCTGTACTTACTACTATTATTTTTTTAAATACATAAAAATGTTGTATAATTATAGTTAAATTATTTCTGCAATATTCAACTATATATACTTTCCAATACAATATATACATTACAATATATATGATATGAAAACGTTTTAAATTAAAAGGTAATTTTTTTTCAAGATATAATACAACAAATGTTAAATGAAAAAAATGATGATTCATATAGTTCCAAAAACGGAATAATAAACACTATAATTTTGTATTTAAGAGTTAAATTAATGTCTAGATTCATGTATTTTTCTTGTACTTGTTACCAAGTGTGTGCATATTGGTAAAACTTAGAGTAACACAAGGCTATTAGTGGCCGATCTTTTAATTTTGAAAACTGGTTAAAAAAAGGGATGGAGACGACAACCGAACCGGTACTCTACTTTCCTAAATTCCCAACCAATCCTTTGTGCGGACTTTAAACCTCGGCAAATTTAACTCGCGATCACTCGCGCGGGGTGTTCTGTACAACACAACAACAAGAAACTCCTCCTAAGATTCCAAAACGAACGCGCAGAACCCCGACTTTTTCTATAGCTGCACGTTTTACGTCATTGAACCTTCCGGTCTGGTGCAATTACTGTTATTCGGACGATTGGAACGTAACGACTTTCAAAAGTTTATCTGGGGTGCTGAGCGAGGATACTGCGAGCAGTTGAGCATAAGGATACAATCAGCTCTCAATATTTGGAAAATGATTAAAATATCATTTTTCTACTTTCTACTATCCTTATCATTAATTATAAAATATGTTCATTACTGTTTTGTTCTGTTTTGCTTGTTGTTTATGAAAAAATATAAAATTATGTAATTTAAGATGAAAATTTTGTATGTTTAATTTAAATTAATGTTAGTCTTATTTGTATGCAATAAATTTAATAATTTTATTTGTATAATACAAAAAAAAATTGTATCATAATTGACTTATTTTTTATATTTAAATACAAGTGTTAAAAGTTTGGGGTTTTCTTTACACCCCGTGAGTAACCACGATAGCAAAAACAGGCACGAATGACCCCAGGTTAAAAGTGGACAAAAGTTTTAAAGTGGTAAAGTGGCCTTGCAAACTGACAAAAACCGATCAAGTTTTTTCACTTTTAGATTATTAGCAATGCCTGTAATCACTGCTACTGAATGAAAAAAACATTTTTTTTTCAATTCCATCAGTTTTATGGAAGTCATGTTCTTTTCAACTCGAACACATACGTAAAAAATAAATTTTTAAAATTTATTTCTACGTATATAGTTCGAATCCAGTCTACTATTATAAGGGTAAGTTATTCATAAAAGTTATTATGCTGTGATCAAGCAAATATGTTTTGCATTTAGATTTGTTATATATAAAGTTCTAGAGTTTGCATGTTTTGAAATTGAATTTACAGACAAATTTCAGATGATTACATCAAAATATCAATCATTCTTTTCATATTGAAAATGTGTTTATTGCTGAAAATTAGGTATATTTACTATAACAACACAGATGAAATCAGTTTATAACTTAAAAATTGTATGGTATCCTTTAATTATAGCAAAAATGGTTTTCATCAAAGGTGGTTGATGAACTATAATCATCATGCACATAAAAACTTTAATATAAGATGATTTTACTTTTGTCGTTTCAATAACTTTAAAATGTTAAATGCGCATTACATTTTCCCCAAATTCAGTGGTGCACAAACAGCCTCTATAGATAAAAATATAAATGCTAGTGAATATTTTTGTTTTATTTAAGAGTAGGGAAAATAATAAATACACGATAGTATAAACATTTTAGTTAATTAACAAGAGAAAAAAAACTAAAGATTTCACCATAAATAATTTTTTAAAAAAAAATAGGAAAAAAACATATTTTTATGTACATAAAATGTGTGCGTGTGAACAGTATGAGATAAAATAGACAATGTAAACTGAATATGGTTGATGCATGGAGCATATTAAAATACATTAATTATTCGGTTTACTTAAGACTACAAATTTAAATATATCTGAAATACCAATAAATATTTTTACTAAACTATATACATTGATATCTATTAGCACTTTACAGATTTACTGCAAATTTTAAAGAAAAAATCGCTGGTAATCAACAAAATTTATTTCGCGAGTTCACTGCACCCTTTATGTACATTAGTTAGTGTACAATGTGGGTCTTCAGTAGAATCAGGGCTCAAACCCACAACGGTGTCACAGTGATTTAGCTCGCTCGCTGACTCTCGCAGTCTTTTTCGTTTTCAACCAGCATATTTTTAATTTGGAATTGTAATGAAAAAATGCTAATAATTAAATATAGCTGTAACACACGGTTTAATTCTAAGACCGAAATGTAGATGGTGGTACTTTGTAACGGAAGTGTTACCGAACGAAACACTGTATTACCGTCAGAGAGAGTTTGGATCTGAATGAGTGAGCGTTACCCGTCTCGCTGTCCAATCCCGGACTATGTAATTTACCTAATTTTCACTTATTTCCTCTAAATGTTTACCCTGTATTGTATCTAAGTGTCTGTCCTTAATAACTGTGTTATTTTATATCATTAAATTTTTTTAATTACCACGAGATTCTGTCGATTACTTTTGGTTTACCCAGTAATGACGTAAGAGACCGTTACATAGCTTATATGTATAAAAAAACCGTTGTAAAACATATTTAAACACACACACACACACAAACATATATATATATAGTTAATAAAAATGACCTTTAATTGGACTTTTTTTACTGCGCTGTTTTTACCATTCAAATCCTACAATTCTGTTAAAATACTTCAGGAAATTAAATGCATCACATTAAGCACACTTCAAATTTAAAAAGAAATGAAAAATTTTAAAGAGGATTAAAAGTCTATTTTTGAAGAGCTTTCTATATTTTTAGATACATTTAAGAATTTTTTCCTTTTTTATGCGAAACTAATTTTCTTCAGTATACATTGGTGAAGATTAAGCAAAAATGCATTCAAGCCATCTGTATTCTGAATTAAAAAGCTAATCAAGTAGAAAGCTGGGTTGAGTTCTGTGAATTTTTCCCGTTTTCTTTTTCTTTTTTCCATGTGTTTCATTCTTTATTGGACACATATATCTCAGTCTGTAATTATGCTGAATACTTTAATCCTTCTATGAGTTTTTTTGAGTAAAAAAAACATATCCTTGGGTTTTATTTTAGGAAAGAAAAACTTCCAAAAAATTACTGTGCAAAAATAAAATAAGTATGAAAAAGCTACTTTTTGTAATGTAAGCATTCGTTACTGAACTGAATGAACACGTAATTTGTTTCCTTATGACAAGATAAAAATATTTTTATTTCTTTTTTCTTTATAATATTTTTTTTTTCTGTTTCATAATAATGCACAATATGGACGGTTTAAAGAAACAGTGATATTGCTGAAAAATGCATATTATTAAAACTATACATGAAATTGAGATCGAGTTAATAAGAAATTTTCAAAGATTTTAAGTATTTAAAAATAACATAATATAACGTTTAAAATTTAAGGAAAAATATCGTGATGTCAATAAAGACATTGCAATGGTCAGACTAAATTATAGCTAACACTCTAAAAAAACTTTTTTAGTATATATGTAAATATTTATTTTCAATTTTAATCAAAATATGTAAAATAATTAATTTTTATAATTTTTTTAAGGCATGAATAGATTTTTTATCTTATTTTGTACATGAAGTTCGGTTCGCATTCCGATTAATTATGAGTTTAAAAAGAATTTTATGAAACATTTCATTGGTGAATTCCTCATTTTTCTGTACGACTAAAATATCTTTGAATCATAGTGATAGCATTAACCAAAAATAACTGAAAAATGGATTTTTGAAAATATATATTAATATATAAAAATAACTGAAAAATGGATTTTGAAAAGGTGTTATATATATATATATATATATATATATATATATATATATGTGTGTGTGTATTCTCATATTACAATTTCTGTTTCTTTTTTTGCTTCAGTTTTAGTGATTACTGATTATTAATCTATTTATAATAGAGAACATTAACTATATGTATATATATATATATATATATATATATATATATATATATATACAGAAGAGCCTCCATATTATGAACCTCCATATTGCGAATTTTTTTATATAGCGAATTTTTTCCCGGTACCAAAAACATTTCACGATTTTCTTCGTAAAATAACCTCCCAATAGCGAAATCCATTTTCTATATAACGCACTTTTCCCCTTGGATTCATTTTTTTCCTCCATATCTTTGAAGTATTTCTGGACATTACAAGTTTTTTCTCTCTTTTAATTCATTTTTTGGAGGACATAAATCTTTAACTGGTTTTAATAGTTGCCTAACCCGCCGAGAGCATTAAAAATCTGTGTGTTTTATCCAAGATGTACAAACCTTAATCCCCATTTTCCGGATCACTGGAAGCATTTTCGATATCCACTTTCACCGTCAGTGGAGTTGAATTATTTCCCCGTGTCCTTGAACTAGTCTCTGCTCATTTGTAGTGTTGATCAGTCGCAATGGTAACTTCGTTTCTTGTGCCTCGAAAATGTCAAAACGCAAGTGCTGGATCATCAAAGAAAAAAATTAATTCTTCAGGAATTGGATAAATGCGTCAAGAAACTTTCCTTGCAGTTTTTCTTTCTTTCTTTTCTTTTTGATACGTAATATATATAAAAGAAATACATATCAATTTACAAAAAGCTGTGAATAATTACTTTTTTAATATATAGTGTGTATCAGTTTAAAATTTGTTTAACTTGGTTTATAAAGAAAATTGAAAGATGGACCTTTATATAACGAATTTTCCATACAACGAACTTTTCTTCGGGATCTAGCGACTTCGTTATATAGAGGTCCGACTGTATTTTTTCAAAGAATGTAATGTAAGTTAATGTTTGATGTTTATATTTTGATCTACTATTGTGATAAAGGTATAGAAAGTAATTATTATACTCTTATATTTTATTAGAAATAACTTCTTTTAAAATAAAATACACTTTCCGTATAAAGCAATTTTATAACAATATAAATAATTAATTTAAATTAGAAGGAAATTCACACACACACACAATTCTATATAATTACATATTATGATTTCATCCAGAAAATCCTAGTTGAGTTACAATTGTTAATCTAAATAGAAATGAATCAATATTACATAGAAAATACATACTTTTTTATTTTATGTGACTTATATCAAGGGAAATAGCTTTATCGTGTGTATACTACTGTAATTCATTTATGAATTGCCTATTCCAGTGTTTGATGTCTTTATCATATAGAGAGGCATACGTATTTAATAAATTAAACTTAATTTCAGAAAGGTTACTGTCAAACGTATGTTTTGAATTAAAGTTATTGCATTTCACAAAGACTCTGAGGATTCTTTCAACCCATTAAATACCAAGTTTCAATCGTTTTTCTTTAAAACATAAAAATAAAATCTTTTCATGTAGGTAGAAAATGCTTGCTAATTAAAAATAAAATTAATTTATAATCAGTAACTAAAGTATGAAAGATAAATTTAAA
Source organism: Trichonephila clavipes (assembly GCA_019973935.1). NCBI lineage: Eukaryota > Metazoa > Arthropoda > Arachnida > Araneae > Nephilidae > Trichonephila > Trichonephila clavipes. The sequence goes on along the minus strand of BMAU01009470.1, from coordinate 24,989 downwards.
ATTTTCATTGAACTAAAAAATAACCCGATAAATTTTTTAAATCAAATGTAGGACTTAAGACAGCGCTTACACAACCCTAAATGGGTTGATTCAGAAATTGTAATGAGTATGTTGTATTTTACTCGTAGGAGAGTGTTTGACCTTTAAATTGTGTTCAATTTTGCTGCTTCATTTCACTTTAATTTCTAAAAATAAATACAAAAAGGAATGGCTCATTTTGTTTCCTTTAAAGTATAAAAGGAAAATAAAATAAAGTGTTATTTCGTTGTTCGTCAGTTGTTTCAAAAACCGTCCTATTGAAAGACTGAAAATTATCCATGTTTTGCGAACGCTTACTAAAATATGCATGTATATATATATATATATATATATATATATATATATATATATATATATATATATATTAATCTGGGTGATTTAGATTAATAAATATTTTGCTTTCCAATTAGTAAATCCTCTATAAATTAAGAAAGTAGAATTTTGTTCGAATAAGAAATAACATCGTGTGCATAATATCTCATTCATATTAATGAATAATTTATTTGAAAGTTTTTGGCAGAAAATTAAGTTAATCACTGCAAAATTTCTTAATTGAAAAAAAAAATATTGTTTACATAAATTTTTTTAATCTCAAATATAGGGTTCACTTAAAGTTACACATTTTCATAATTTCAACTTTTTTTTTCTTTCTAAATATTCTCATACACTGAGAAACAAAGGGTTGAATACATTTAAATGTAGTAGTCAATGTTAAGGTAAGACAAATATGAAAAAAACATTGAAGCTTTGTAAAATCCTATCGAGAAACGTCTGAAGTTTTCTGATATAAGCCTATCATCTTCCAAGTGACTAGCTTCACTGTGTACTTTACACACGACACTCCCCATTCATTAACATTCTCACCTCATTGGTAAGCCTTTAAGCTTCAGGGTTCAAAGAGTTGTTTTCCATTCTTTAGATGCAGTTGAAGTCTTTTACAAGTTAACTCGATAATACTTGATTGACTCTTGTTACATTCAAATTGATTAAAGTATAAACATGTAATCATCCTTTTATTTAAATTTTGTAGCATCTGTATCCTTAGCACTTAAATACAAATACCATTACATATGCAGTGTGGTATACTTTTAAAGGTTTCTTTACTTCATAATAATAATAATAATAGTGATAATATATATATATATATATATATATATATATATATATATATATATATATATATATATATATATACAGAATGTTTTTTTTCCAGGTATAGAAGTTTAATTTCGCATTACTTTCCAAGATGGCGACCGATTTAACAGCTGTCAAATGATTTATTCTCAGTTTGGTTTGGCAATTCATCATGAATAGACTCACGCCTGAACAACGCTTCAAATTGTGCAATTTTATTTCGAAAATAATGGTCGATTTTCATAAGCGAATTTTTTTTAGCGATGAAGCGTACTCCTGGTTGAATGGCTACGTCAATAAACAACACTGCCGCATTTGGAGTGAAGCTAATCCACAAGTGTATGTCGAAACATCGTTACATCCAGAAAAACTGACTGTTTGGTGCGCTTTATGGGCTGGTGGAATCATTCTTCAAAAACGATGAAGGCCAAAACGTTACAGTCAATGGTGATCGGTATAAAGCCATGATTACTAACTTTTTCATTCCTGAATTGAACTATCATGATGTCCAGGAGCTGTGGTTCCAACAAGACGGCGCAACATGTCACACAGCTCGTGCCACAATCGATTTATTGAAAGACACGTTTGGTGACCGCCTAATTTCTCGTTTTGGACCTGTGAATTGGCCTCCAAGATCTTGTGATTTAACACCGCTAGACTATTTTCTGTGGGGCTATGGAAAGTCATTGGTCTATGCGGATAAGCCACAAACGCTTGACCTTTTAGAAGACAACATTCGCCGTGTTATTGCCGATATATGGCCTAAAATGTTGGAAAAAGTCATCGAAAATTGGACGTCCAGATTGGACTACATCCGAGCCAGCCGTGGCAGTCCTATGCCAGAAATCTTATTTACAATGTAATGCCACAAGAGTATCTTTCAAATAAAAAAATAATTCTTGTCAATCGAATAATACATCGTTGTTTTATTGCAATTTAAAGTACTATACCTCTCTAAAAAAACACCGTTTACATAGAAAATCTTACGTTGCACAAAATTCAAGTCCTTTTATATAATTAAAAATTATCAGTATACATTTGATACTGATAATAGCAGTGGGTTTCAGTATTTATTAAGGTAGCATTTATATACTTTATTATAACTTCACATCGATCTTTCATTGAGCTGAAAATAGCTTTAAGGTATCCGAATACGTTCGGAACCGTGATTTTAAAAAAGCAGACAAATGGATAGTTTTCATGATATTTAGTGTCACTCAGATTAGAATACATGTATAATAGTGTTTTAAGGATATTTTGACAAAAAAATTTATTTAAATGCAATATTTTGGCAAAAAATTAACTAGAATAATCTTTTTTTTCAACATGTTATCTTTTGTGAAAATTTCATCTATTATAATAATATTTTGCCTGTATATAGCTCGGACCTCTGTACAAAGGCTCAACTAGAATTTTTGAAATATATAACTTAGAAGTAGGTTTATCCATGTTTTACGACAATAGAGGGGAGAAAGTTTAAGAAAAAACGCGAATAATTATTTCAATTGGTGGTAACTCTGAAAATAATGTGATTTTTTCAAAACTCATAGTTGAGCCTCTGTACAGATGTCTGAGCTATATACAGGTAAAATATTATTTTAATAGAGGCATTTTTCACAAAATGAGAACATTTCGAAAAAAAATTATTCTAAGTTATTTTTTTGCCAAAATATTGTATTCAAATATTTTTTTGTCAAAATGTCCTTAAAACAATTTCTTGCATGTATTATAATCTAAGTGACTGTAAATATCATGAAAATGAAAATTATCCATTCATGCACTTTTGCAAAATCACGGTTCCGAACGTAGTTGGATACCATAAGCTCTTCTTTCGTTATTATAAAATGTCAGGACGTATAACGAAACATTCACGTATAACGAAAGTTATTTTACTGTCCTTCGAAATAATTATCTCTCTTAACTATGCACATCTGAGATCTGCTGTACATGTCCTGGAAACTTTGCAAGCAGTCCTTATTTGGGATGGAATGCAAAAGCCTCGCCACGCTTCGTTAGATGTCTTCGTAATATCGACAAATCTCTTTCCTTTCAAAACGAGTTTGACTCGTGTGAATAGGAAGAAGTCTATAAAGGATTGAGATCAGGCGAGTATGCAGGATGTCCAAATTGCCCCATCTTCTTTTTTACTCGAAACTGCTTGATGATATTGATTGTGTGAGGGTAAGCATTGTCGTGAACATTAACCCATGAATCTTGTTGCGCGTTCTGCGGTCGTACCTTACGTATCCCCCAAGTTTTTCTCATCTCTAAACATTAAGTAACGATCTGTCACACGGATTCATGGTTAATCTGCAGTTCATCATTTATCAGGTGCACAATTAATTTCCTCACTTTCTCAATGTTTTCGTCACTGACGGAGGTCGCCGGTTTTCCACTACGGGTTTTGTCACAAAAACTTTCCCGGCCTTCTAGAGAAAGGGTGAACAACTCGTACACACACTTCAAGAAAAGTGCTTGATTTTCATGAACACGTACCATCACCGCATAAGTTTCTTTTTGTGTCTTACCAAGCATAAAACAAAACTTTAATTGATATTTTGTTCCTCCATTTTCCTATTCTCAGTTAAGAAGCAAAGCACTGAACAAGCACTAAGTAAAACAAGTCTAATATGAAACACAAATGGCGCTCAATAGAAGAATGATGTTGGCCTTATGGTCAACACCTGCCACTACGCATATGCAGCGTTTTGTTTCACTAGTGTTGCCCGATAGGGCTTTCTGACTTAATTCAACTAACTTTATTGCCAGAGGTTGTATTTCATAGATACCCCATTCAGACAGGAGTTTTCAAATGGTACAACACGTTCCCAATAGGACTGAGGTCAGGACAGTTACCTTACTAGGGAAACAGTGATATTTAGTCAAGAAGCAATGTCATCAAATAAAAGAGTAGATTAGACACCTAAAAAAAGAAGTATAGCGAGAAAGGTGTATATTTCTATGTTAAAATTGGAAAACAGGTGGGTGGTTCAGTGGCTACATTTGGAAACTGAAACTTTTATTTAAGATAGTAGGAAACATATTTCGGAAAAAGAAAGCAATAACTGGCCTAAAAAGAGACATCATACCTGATAATAGCAAAAGATAAAGAATACCACGTCTCCAAGATAAAATTATTGCATTAACTGTCATCAGGAGTTATCTGTTTGATTCTCGAGTTTCTGTCAGTTCAAAACCAATCAGGAGAATATTATCAGATATTAAACTAAGAGGTAGAATTCTCCTCGAAAAAAGTCTTATCTCAATTTACATCAGCGCTAAGAAAGACTACAATGAGCAAAGGAACACATTAATTGGACAAATGATTAGTAGTCACAAGTTATATGGAGTGATGAAACCAAGATATCGTTATTCCTTAATGATGTCACAAAATATGTACAAAGTAGAATGGGAGAAATGCTTCATCCTGACCACAACCAGGCGCAACTATGAAATAAGCTCATAATTTTATGATTTGATTTTGCATTTCAACAGATGGTATCCATCGTGTATCTTCATATCATCGATTGGACACTAAATGCTAGAAAATACACTGACACCATTTTAGAACTCTAACTGCTACTTTCCATACATCCCATTAAATTACTAACAATCCCATCGAAAACTTGAGGTTTGAAAACTCTTGTGGAATGAGGTATCTATGAAATAAAAGGGAACTAATTGAGGTTATAATTGTTTCAGTGCGTGATGCTATAAAGAAGGAAGAGCTGAAAACTATTTTCAGCTCAATGAAACATCAATGCAAAACTTTAATAAAAAATTAAAGGCTACACCCCTAAGCACTGATAACCCACTGCTTTGATATAAATAGTTATTGCAGCAAAATTTTTTACATTGCAAATGTTTGAATTTTGTTTTGTAATAAATTCAGTATTAAATTATCTTTAAAATGATATAAAATAATTCACATTTTGTGCAACATGACATTTTCTGTAAGCACACAAACTTGTAAATCATAACAATATTCAAAAGTTTCTATATTTTTGGCCACCTCTGTATATATATATGATGAGTTCATATGTAAAGGTAAAATAAGAGTGATGAGGCTAAATGAATTAGAAAAAGAGGGAATTAGAAATGCAAGGAGATAGAGAAAAGGGTACAAGTAGAAATGAATTACACAAGTTATTACGGGATTTTGAAAATAATTTAAATTGTTGACAAATAAAACATTTATTTTTGAACTTAATAAGAAATAAATAATAATAGCTTTTAAATTTAATAACAAATATATGATTAACAAATAATTAGGGATCACACTTGGTCATGGATCTTTGCCAAATACATATTTAATAAAGTATATATAAACACACTCTAATGATGATTATATTACAGAATATTGCACTTTGCATATGAATAAAACGTACAATTGGATACATTAGTCTGAAGCATTTTAGAAACATATGAATTTTTTCCCGATTAAAAATGTATTAATAAAGCTAGCATTGAAATGTAATAAAATATTTTGTAAATATATATATATATAGTGTGTGGAGAGTGAAATATTTTATTATTTCCATTAGCAAGGTTGTGGTTGTTGTAGTGATGGTAAATCGTTTAGTGTAAGGAACAGCTTCTTAAGAAACATTCAACAATTATTTACAATCACACTTACATATAAATAATACTGGACAACACTTAACGATTCGAAATCACAGTCAGCAAGCAAGAGACAAAAATGGGATTTACACAAGAAGAGGCAACAAAAAGTCTTGAAACCACGTGATTTCCATGAATGGATTCTATGATGCGTGGAAAGATATAGTTCGATACATTCTGGTGTAAGCTTACTCTTAAGAACGTAAACAGTTAAATTTCAAATGATACTGTAACGATTATCTTGTTTTGCAGGTTGCTAATAATTATTTAAGCGTGAGTCCTGAAGGCAAGGGTCATTACAAACAAAAAAAATTGGGGGGAAATAAAAGGGAATTATTACACTTACAATATATGTGAAATGGTGTTAAAGTATGAAGAAACATACATAAATCTAAAAATTCAACATCACAAAAGAAGTAAAGGAAACGAAGTAGAAAAGTACAGTGACACAATGATGAAAAATTAAGCCTAGGAAGTCAAAAACTAATTTTGGACTGCGAACCGAATAGAGTGTTGTCAAACTAACTAGAGATTATACCAACCTTTCCTTTTTATGACTCATTACACCAAGGAGGAAAAATACAAGTAGAAAAAATAGAAACGAAGAAAGGAAAAGTACTATAAAACACATATCAGATAAAAGACCAATCTAAGGTTTTGAAAATATCACAGATTTATATATACAAAAGCAGAGAAAAAACCGAAATAAAGTAAAAACTACAGAAGAATTTAAATACATTAAAATCTTAAAATTAATGTAAAGCTACATTTGCGTAAATACAGATCTTCAATACAGGAAAAAGCGTTACAATTACCAGCATGCTAAATTAGATGCAAGCTGAGGACACTGGTTCCTGTTGTAAGTTGGTTGGTTGCGTGAAGTTATGTGCGTGAATTATTAGAATGCTTAGAATGTGTGTCAGGAAGTTTAAATTATGAGAAAAGCGTTTTTTTATCTCATAAATAAGGTTGCGAATAAACCGATTATTTTTTTTCCGGCCTGAATATTGAATCAAAACTTAATAAGACGATCAATCTAATTATGGTTTATATATGTTTCAAAAAGTTCATAAAAAATCGTAATCAAAGCAAAAATAGGGAAATATCTTAATATCTGTCTGTTTTGTAGGAAATTAAATTATTTCGAACACACAAAAAAAATAATTGAATAAAATATAAATGTCATAGTTTAGTAGCACCGGTCGCCACTAGATGGTGCCACCAATGAAATGGCTTCCACTCTCGGGAACTTGCTGTGTTGGCAAATGGTTTAGTTGCCAAAATGCAACCCATTTGAAACAAACTTTGGTATTGCTGCGGACTTTCCCGAAATTTAGACAGTGATTTTTTTTTATTATTCGTCAAGTGAATACAAAGTTTTTATTCAGGGTTATAAGACGATTATTAGTTTTTATTTGACAATATATAGTTTGGGAAAATTGATTATTATTTAAATATGCACATTTAGCAGCATTTTATGTAAGCGCAAAATTTCTAAAACCTTATCAACATATATAATCATGCAATCTATCAGATGCCCCTGTATATAATATTCACAGTATATATATATATATATATATATATATATATATATATATATATATATATATATATATATAGATATATAGATATATAGATATATATAATCTCATTTCTTATCATAACGTCCGTTCATTATTTTTTTCAATGCATTGGATACGAATTGATTAAAAAAAACATCTGTAACCAAAATGCACTATATAGATTGTCTGTCTTTATACTTTTTTAACAACATGCTTCCCAAAATATTCGTATTTATGCGATCAAATCCTTATAGTGTTGCATTCTCTGTGACTATCATCGAGCGTTATAAATGTAACAGCTAAATATTGATACCGAACACTTAACAAATGTATATATTACATTAGAAAGAATAAAGTGTATTTAACTACTTGATTCAATTTATATTTAATTTCTAAGTACATTGTGTTCAAATAGAGCAGAAATCAGGTAACTCCTTTATGTTTCATCTAAGATCTTGATAAAAACTTTAATTTTCTAATAAATATGCAGATCAGTGTTTTCTCTCCCTTACTCTCTCTGTGTTTTAGTATTTATTTTATTAATTGTTACTCGTTTTTTCCTTTTTTAAGTAAAAGATTAATTCCATTTGATTTATTCCACTAATTCTCTTAGATAAGCACTAAGGGTATTTCCGTTTGTTGTTAGCTGAAAAAAGAAACGTATTATTTACCTTAAGAAATAAATTGAACTTAATTAGAGCTGCATTTAAAGCGAGGTAGAAGTAAGGAAAATGAAGCATCATTTGTTAAAATAAATGATAACAGTGGGAAGTGTATTTTAGCTAGCATCAAGAGATCTGATTCCCTCCCCCTCTTAAAATTTGTTAGCATGTTCCTGATAAAATCACTATGCTTAGTGGATTAATTTGGCTCTCGCTCTTTTTTTTCTTTTTAACTCATTTTCCTGCTGTATTTAATTTTAGACCAAATAGCACTGTTTGAAATCAATCGCTCTTGTGAAAACAAGTATCCTTAATTTCTAATTTATATCGTGCTGGGACCTTTTAACACAATGCACACAAAAATTATATTTTTCCCTTCTATGTTTTCAACATGTTTACATCTTCTTGTATAGAGTAAATGAAAATTGAATTTCAATATGATAATATTAAGATAGAATGTGTGAGTAGATGTTTTTTTTCTCTTTTTCATTTTTCACGAGGACTTAATAAATCTAAACATTACTCTTGCACTTTATTCAGGATATCCCAAATACCGTGTACAAACGTGGAGGGGAGATAGAAAACATCCTGAGAAGCCTTAATTACATAAAAAAGCAATGGTGGAAACGTAACCCCAACGAGATAAATAGATACAAAGGCAGTTAGGCCACAGCACAAAATGTAGTGTAAAACGCTTTATTACACAAAAACTAGGATAAATAAAACGTTTGACATAAATGCATCACAGAAGGTGTTTGAAACTTTGAGCATAGGCGTATATGCACGCACGAAACTAACGTGACATGGGTTGGCTGACATGTTCGAAAATACCGGGTGTTTCATGGATCGTAGCTGTAACGATGGATATTCTTGCTACTAGGTCTATTTCAGAATTGACGGGCGTGCCGTACACACGTCTCTTCATGACACCCTAGATAAAAAAGAGAGTTGATAAGTCAGGTGATCTGGGAGGACAACCAATTGGACCACCAAGCCCAATTATCCTATTGAGAAATGTCCGGTTCAAATGGTCACATACACACCTTCCATAATAAGATAGTGCACCGTCATGTTGAAACCCCATGCGGCCTCGAACAAGTGCGGGGACATCGTTAAGCAGTTCCGAAAGTAAATCCTGTAAAAAGACTAGGTACTTGTCAGAGTGCAGTCGAGGTTGTAATATGTATGGGCCGAGTAAACTGTCCCTCATCATATTCGCCCACACAATAGTGAAGCGTTGTGATGTGACACGCAGTCGAATGCTGTGTGAAGTGTTTAAGGCCCACATATGTATTGAACACCCCTTCCCGTGAAAAGATTGCTTCATCACAAAACAACACGGAACTGGCGATGTGCATGCCTACCGCACTTTGGTTAACAAACCTGTTTGCAAACGCAACACATCTTGAATGATTATTTGGCTGTAATAACTGCAATCTCTGTACATGAAATTGATATAATGCGCAGTGCAGTACACGATGGACAGTTGCTCGTGATCTTTCGTTTGTAACGGCAACCATCCGTTCGCTGGTACCAGGAATGAGGCTCACAGCACGCAACACACCCTCGTCAAATGTGGATGTTCTTGCAGTTCGCGAGGCAAAGTGCCTTTAATCGTGGATCTGAAAGATCCATGTTCTAATGCACCTGAGCGAAAGTTTGATGATTCGATTGCCGCCAAGTTGAATGTCTTTCCCCATGCAAGTGAACAGCAGCACTTCGAATTTCGTTTTCTACGCCGTTTTTGAAATGTATATCCGCTAACTCGGCGTTTGTATTCAAGCTCATCACACGCTGTCTGTGTCTGAAACTAGAAAACCACACGTATTGGCCTTGTGATCTCGCGTACAGCGCCACCTATTGATTTGTTACTATGCCTTCATATGCAACTATGGTTCTTCATGTTATTGCTTTTCTACTTCCCCTCCAAGTTTATTTCGGGGTCACCTTTTATTTTCAATTTAATCATCTTTAATTGCTTACATACTTAATCTCCAAGCGATAAAAGCAAGTATTTAGTCATTCTATTTCAAATTCAATTTTCAAGAAATTTAAATTCAAAATCCTAATTGATGAACCCCCAGAAATATAAGTTTAGTATTGTTGCTGTTATTTACCCTAATCAAATAATAAAATTAATAATTTTTAAATTATAAATCATAAGTAATAACTTATATCATTTAATGAAAAATTAAATATAATAATTAGGCCTAAAAATAAAACTTATAAGAATACTTGCCTATTCGGAAGCCTGGAATTGCCGCCATTTCACAACTTATAAGGAAATACTAATTCTCGGCAAATATTGTATTCGAAAATCTATCTTTCAGTACAGTATCGCTATCTATTAGCTGAAGTAAGAACTATTTTAGAACACGATACACACATTTGCAACGTTTCATACAGTGTGAAATAAAAATGCACGCGTGTAGCATGTCCAGAACGGTGAGGAATAGATCGAGATGAACGCGCTCAGAGCGTTCGTAATGACCTGGGAGTTAAAACTTTAAGTAGCCTAGGGCTCTGTAGCATATGCACAATACGCGTATAGATTTTCAAAACTGCAAAGAATGTTTTAATAGACATAAAATCATATTATATGGTAATGATTCTATTTAATGTAAAGTTATACATAGAGAATGCACATTAAAAGAGGAAATACTTACAGCTTAATGTGACTGTCTTCCTTGAAAATATCATTTTTCTTGTAAATAAGGCATTTTTTAATTTCAAAATCTTTTAGATTGAACATTTTTCTTTCCAAAACAGTATTTCTTTTTCTTTTGCGTGAAATAGAAATAAAGTTATTGTGATTTAAATAAAAAAAAACATCATTCTATATGCAAAAGGGCAGTAAGGTAACACTTTAAATGAGTTTTTCTCAAAATTATGTTTTCGAAAGAATCGCCTTACAAGATACATGATATCGTAAGAACCAAACCAGATAACGTTTTAAAATTTTGTTGGAATGTTTATTATACTAATTTTCATAAAGTGGGCCATGAGTCTTTTTGTAGGTTAATTTTTTTTTCATTTTTTGTAGTTTTTATAAAGAAAAAACTTAAGAAATATCACAATTTTCATATTATTATGTATAATTTTCGGTAATTTTTTTGAATTTTAATATTTCTCTTAGATTTTAGTTCATTTTAAAGAGCCCCGTAATATGTATATTGGGTATAAAGAAAATTATGATAATTGTATTAGAAATTTTTTATACAGTGTTACCCGTTTTAGTAAAAATTTGGTAACATTTCCTTGAAAACAACCAATTTTTCTAAAAGTACAGTATTTATTTAATTTTTTTTTATGTATTTCCATATATTTTTTATTATTTTTCTTCCAAAAAACACTCAATTTGTTGCAAAAATATGTTTCTATAAAAATTGGTTCCAAAGATAAGCAGTCACCTTAAATTTTTGCTCTTTTTATTATGAATTTACTGATGTAAAATGTAGTCTACCGTTTAATATCATCTTATTTGAAATATTTCACATTTTTTAACAATTAAAGAAAGCATACCATTGTTTTCAAAATCTTTACTTTTGAACAATATGATTGCTTTATAAACAAATCCAATATGAATAGTTTGAAATTATATTAAATTAATACACGCATCACATTTACTATGATTTATTTGGTATTATAAGAAACTTTTTAATCTTTCTTAACACTTTTGAACTAATTGCTTACTAATTAAAACTAAATATTTAAGAGATTTTAAGTACTTTTTTATTGGTTGTGATTTTTTAAAATTTTTTATGTAATATTTCTATAATATTCTCTGCACAAATGATTGTTCATAGTATAAGTTAAATTAATTGGTTAAATAATTTGTTCATAATGGGTAATATAATTCAGGATATTTATAGTCTTTTGATGAAAAAAAAGCAGTTGCAATTTCCTTTATAAAAAATTAATTAATTTGTTATAGTTGAACTTACCTGAAGCAAAAGTACGAAAAATTACAACCATTCAATTTGCAATTTTATCTATTAATTATAATGTTGTTGGGAATTGAGATTTAATAAAAAAAACTAATAAAACACAAAACAAGTAATTGAGCTGGGTAAACCATTTTTTTTTATAAATATCCAAAATATTGGCATAATTTTAATTTTTACGTCTTTTTTCTGAACAATTCTTAATTTACTGTCTGCAAACAAATGCTGAGTCGAATATTTAAGACACATGGAAGTTTATATTTTATGCATGTAACAGAATAATGCAACCTAAAAATGTAATTGTACAAAACGGAATTTGTCAGCGTGGTGGCCACTATTAAAGCTCCAAATGATCCAAAAATGTTTCATATTTTCATTTATTTAACCTTTTCCTTACAAAATTTCATATCACTATTAGTAAGAGATTATAATTAATATATATTAAGGAATTAAACAAAAGCCAAACAATATGATGAACAGTCTTTTATATCATTTTCATCTGTATTCCATAAATATATCTATAACTGAAAGAAGTTATTTCAGCCCCCATACAAAATTAATCTAAATCAAAAAGAAAACATTTAAGTTTGAAAAACTTACCAAAGTAACTGCAAATTAAAGTTATATATATACATATACAAAATTGAACTAAAATCTGATGTTTTTATTCGAATAAATTTTTCAAGGAATGTACAAAATATCAAATCTCAGAAGTATATTTTCTTCATGTTTCTTAAAAAAATTAGTTTCCTTTTTTTATACTTCCAATCACATATTCGATTAAGTTTAACAAAAGGAACATTTTTCTTTTCTCATAAAGAATTCTTGAATATTGAAATTGAATAAAATAGAACATCTACGCATTGTTTTAAATTATTTCAAAAGATAAAAATAGAACAGGAAATTTAATTAAATCCACCATTATTTTCAACTTTTTGAAAGAATTATACGTTTTTAAGCAAACACATTCTATGAAGAAAATACAGTAAAAAAGGTTAATCTTAAAACTCGATACGAAATTTCTTGTGTTTGACTAACCTGCAGATAATTTTAGAAGCACAACAAAACTTTCTACACCCAAAATAAAAATAAAAATAAAAACTACGTGCATCTCGTTATATTATATTTGCGCATTCATGTATTATCTTACAAACTTCTTCAAAGTTTTCTTTGTGCAAAAAACTTCATTTTATGCTCTGTAGAATGTGTCAAAGAATGAGACATTGCTGCTTCACTAGTTTTATTACCCAAGGCAAAGTCATATTTATTTATTTTTATTTATATCATCAATATTAAGATGCTATTGTTCGTTTTTTCTGTGAGATCTTCTTTTTCAAAATTGAATTTTGTTGCCTAAAATTCGAAAGCAAGTTATTCTATATCACTATGATAAAGAAAAACTATTCAAACATCCAGAATTTACGATTTAGTGGAATTTTGTTTCAAGTGTGTTTTATCAGGATTAAATTATTATCTTCTTTAATCAAAGTACTGTTAAAAAGCCTTCAGTCGTTTCTTAAAAGAAGCAACAAGATTACTAAATTTATTTCATTTTCAAAACTAATTTTAAACGTCTTTAACTTTTTATTAAATAAAAGACGTAAAAAATAATGCAAACTTATTAACTTTTAAGCCCTTGATTTTAAACCTTTTGCGCCCCCGAAAATAAAATTCATGTATAATAAAAGTATTTGCTTATACTCATGGTAGAGGAAAGAAATTTTATCTTCTTAACGGATGCAGTTAAACTGTTAAACGAATGGATGAGCTTTATATTTCGAAATCCTTTAAAAAAAGAATATCTTTAAAAAAATTTCTAAAATGATTTATATTTTTGTCTCAAAACTTACTTCCCCTTTGAAACTTTCCAAATTACATGAATCTTTATGACGGTTTATTTAATATATTTTAACATAAAATTAATATATCATATATTAAGATTTAATTCATCATTTTTGTTGTATTATGGTGGGTTTTTCAAGTAAATATAATTTTAATTTCTATTTTTTGTAATTTAATTCTTAACTATAAATATTTTCATATTTTATGCAAAGTAGGGGGAAGTAAACCTGCAGCTGTGAAGTGTCAAGTTAATCTATTAATATGATTAGGGATGCCGCTAAGTAGAAAATATTTCAAACAATTAGATCCATGTGGCAATGCATGTTAAGTTCGGTAATAGAGGCCAAGAATACAGATTCAAAGTATGAAGCCCCCGTCCTTATGGACATCAGCTCTACATTATCTACGCGGCCTGTTTCTGTGGGCAAGAACGAAAAACCACTCAAATCATTCATTTTAAAATCTGCTTACTAAGATTTTTAGCTTAAGCATAATACACAGCATTAATAATTAAATAAAATAATCTAGAATGAGAAGACGCAACATGTATTACCAAATAGTCGCGTACTTGAAAACTGAATCTAACTTTATAAATTAATTCCTCTATCACTAATATATACGCCATTTCCTTATAGCTTATATAAAATTAGCATACCGCTATATCCTAGGTAATCAGCTACGTTCTTTATCTGTTCTGATGTGGCTTTAATTCGACAGTGTTCCTTAGAGCCTCGAACCCAAGATATTTCACGGAGTTAGAATTATGCTAACTTTATCTCAAATCACTTGAAAGTTAACTTTCTACTTAGCGACTTCACTTCCCACTCAGCAATCATTTCTGCGCATAGACATAGACCCGGACATAGACTTCTCTCTACTGCTAACTTGCAAAACATACATATGATTCCTAATTTACATAACCATGTTCTTCTTGAGTTGGTTGGAAAGAATTGCCATTTCGGCCCAAAAGAAACCCCAAGAGGACATTAATAAAAATCGCAATGAAAGCCCCGTTACAAAAGTTTCCTTACACAATAATTACTAATCATTTAAAAAAATTTATTAACAATAAATAAACAACATAAAACATAAATATTTCTTCAACATAAATGAAAATTAAAATTACCTTGCGTTTATTTAGTTTATTGTTTTCAAACATATTCTTTAAAGTAATAAAATACAAATATTCTTTCAGTACAGTTAAATAATTTTAAAAAAACCCCATTTAATGTGAACCTCTTTTTTGAACCACTGTACTTAATATGTGAAAATCAAGTTGCATAATTTGTGACATTCTCCTTGACACATGAATCTGAATGTTCAGTTGTTAAACAACTCTCTTGTGGGCTCTAAAGAGGTTTCATATGAAATAATATATTGCATGCTCACATAGATACATATAACTAATAAACAGAGTATATCAGTGCTTCTCACTTTCAATATTCGCGACCCAATATTCAATCATGATTTTCATCGCTCCCCTATACAACAGCAATGCATTGATTTCAATAATACTATAATTCGACTTTAAAACTACGATATACTACCTTAACCTTTTATGTGCCACCGGCGTATATAAACGTCTAGCTCACTCAAAGCGTTAATTTCCCCGGACGTATATATACGTCTTTCCGAAGTACGATCTTTTCTCTGCGCTGCCATCCATAAAATTATACCGAAGGCTTTGGAATGCAATAAAATTGAGAAGAATTTACTTACTTCAAAATATCTGTGCTTCTTTATTCCTCCCCCCTTCAATACATCACATAAATGCGCCTTCGAGGTAAATGGTTGACATTGGGAAGGGAATGATGTTACTTTTAATCGGTAGTTAAGGGATCAATTATAAACCTTACAAATTATAAAGATAAGTGTTGTAATTTTTGTAGATAATTTTTTATGTATGGCAATCTTATGTGGTCACTGGTAATTATTAAACTTGTTCTTACCTTAGTATTGTTAAATTAATTATAAAATACATTTTGTAGTACTGATACATTTTTATGTATAATATATCAGTGTAAATGTGTATTTTATCTTTTATTATGTAAGAATGTATTTTATTTGTTTAATTTCAGTAAATTAATAACTTTTTAAAACAATTTTTGATTTTGACTTTTTAATATGCTCGCGCCCCCTCGTAGAGTCGTCATGCCCCCAAGGGAGGCGCGCCTCACAGTTTGAGAAACTCTGGAGTATATGCAAACTTTTCAGTTTATTAACCACACACATTATTATGAAGCAAAAATGTACCATATGATACGCGCCTGATTCTCAATAGTATGTTAGCATGCGAAAGATTATAAAAGATGTCACAAAAATAAAACCGAAACTCTGCACAGCCAGATTCTTCGTTGGATGTTCTTAGAAAGTCACAAACAATTGCACCTGTACGATCCACAGTTTTTAACAAAAACACAGTAAATGATGATGTATAAATGATGAAGTAATTTGGTTCACGATGGGTTCCGATGCATTTCTGTACTCTTGTATTAGATTGGTTGGACATGGTATGCTATGGTTTCTATATTGGATATGCCGGTCTGTTTCAATGGCCACGCCGATCATCAAATCTCCCACTTTTGGATATTTTTTATAGGGTCGTCACAAGGAATTGGTGTATGGAGACGAAGTAACTACACAAACGAACTTAGTTTCTCTTCTGCATGCTACTTGTCCTAATGTGGACTACGCGCTGCTCCGGCGTGTGCCATCATCCATTCCATGATGTGCCCAAGCCTGCCTCGATATGTACGGCGGAAACTTTGAACATCTGCTTTTATACATATTTGCAAATTCTAATGTTTCTGTGTCAAATAAAGTGATTTATCCTTTCCCTGGCTGTGACTTCATACTTTATTTTACGTATTTTTTTCGTAAGCATAGGATCGTACCGGTACAGTTCATTGGGTAGTTTTTACGTACTGCCAATGAGGAATATGGCTGTGAAGAATTAAGGTGCTATTTATGAGACATATTGTATTTTCCCATATATATATATATATACGTATATATATATATATATATATATATATATATTTATATTTATATTTATATATATATATATTTATATTTATATTTAGATTTATATATACACTGGCCTCAAAAAGTTAAGGTACAACATGTTTTTCGAAGCTCACCATAAAAAATGGCAGTAACAATAAAATGCATAGTTTACATGAATGATAATAACGAACTTTAAAACATTAATGCAAATACGATTGCTACAACTTTTATTTTATAGAAAAGAACGTATATTTATGAGTGAGAGAAAAATATGCAAATATCAAGCTTTCGTACTTTTTGTGTGTAAAGTTGTGTTGATTTTCAACAGTTGTTGGCAGTTTCGGTGACAATAGTCAATAGAGTTTAGAAAATGTCTCAGAGACGTCGTTTACTCAATTCGTTAAGGTGGCGGGCAGTTGGATGAATGGAAATGGGATTGTCGCAGGCTGATGCTGCTAGACGTCTCAATGTGTCTCGTAATGTTGTTCAGCGACTTTGGGATCAATACCAATCCGAAGATTCTGTGTCCAGAAGACCTGTTCAGGCCGACCACGAGCTACAACACCTGCAGAAGACCGTTTTCTAGCTCTTTCGGCACGAAGGAGAAGAACCACTACTGTGCCGCAGCTCGTTGCAGACCACTTTCAAGCATCAGGAAGAAGAATCTCCGCTACTACGGTGCGAAATCGTCTTCACAATGCAGGTCTCTATGCAAGAAGACCAGTTGCGTGCGTTCCCTTCAACGGACGACAGCGAAGGAACCGCTTATGCTGGGCAAGAGAACATGTTTTCTTGGACGCAGCAACAATGGGCTTCTGTGCTGTTCACAGACGAGTCAGATTTACAATGGAGAGTGATTCAGGGCGTCTACTGATCTGGAGGAACAGCGCACTAGATACCATTAATCAACACTGTTGAAAGACACAGTTATAGAGGTGGTGGAATCCTGGTTTGGGCAGGGATCTCGCTCGGTGGCCACACTGACCTGCATGTGTTCCATGGAGGAACCTTAACTGGTCTTAGATGTCGGGATGAGACCCTTGATCCATATGTCCGCCCATATGCTGCTGCTATTGGTAACGACTTCATTCTGATGGATGATAATGCACGACCTCACCGAGCTCGGATTGTTGAGGAGTATCTGGAGGATCACGGTTTTGGAACGAATGGAATGGCCAGCTCGATATCCAGACTTGAATCCGATAGAACATCTTTGGGACTATCTTGGCAGAGGTTGCTGCTTTAAATCCTCCTCCAAGGTCGTTACATGAGCTGAAACAAGGCTTACTCTGTGTCTGGTCTTCGCTTCCTATTCCGGTGTCCGACAACTAATAAACAGCATGGGAAATTGATGCCGCCAATGCATTCAAGTTAGGGGTGAACACATTCCTTATTAGAACCCATCTTTGTATTGTTTTTATGCCATTTTACCACATAACACAGTGATGTGCTGTTTTCTCCAAGAATGGACTTTTCCGCAGAGATTGCTGTTTTTGTTATAAATCGTTTTTTGCAATACACTTATACAAATTTCTATGACGAATTGAATAAAAAACTATTTAATGCACATATCCTCCAAATTTTTTGTTTCTACATTCATTCATTTGCAAATTAGACACAAAAAAAAGCCCGTTTGTACCTTAACTTTTTGAGGCCAGTGTATATATATATATATATATATATATATATATATATATATATATATATATATATATATATATATATATATATATATATATATATATATATATATATATATTTATATTTATATATATATATATATATATATATATTTATATTTATATATATATATATATATATATATATATATATATATATTTATATTTGTATTTATATATATATATACATATTTATATTTATATATATATATATATATATATATATCCTATTTATATATAGTTATCTTAGGTTTATAACTAACTGTATATTTTTATATTTTCGTTTTTATGTGTGTGTGTGTATACATATATATTTATATATATATTTATATATATATGAATATTTATAAATTGGATTTTATATTTTGGATTTTGTATTTCGGATTATATATATATATATATATATATATTATTTAAATATTATTGTGTATATTTGAGAAGTCTTTAACTTCTATAAATATTATATTAATATTCAAGGTCTTTTAAATGTATGTATTTAGACTTAATTTTATTTTATCATAATTTACAATTTTTTATTTTATGTGGTACTACTTGTTTCTGGTGGGAAGCATAATTTGTTGATGTACTCAAAAAAGTAAGTCTTATATTCTACTTTATTGCATTGATTTTAATTCCATACTACTAAATTCTAATAGGCTATAACTGTATCGTTATATTTTAATAGTATAGTGTATTTTATTTGTAATATTTAAGTTTCTCCTGACATTAATTCCTTACTTTCCTTATGGCTCAGAGTTTAGGAAAATTACAGGTGAAAGTTGGCAAGCCCTTAAACTTTGTTTAAACCTGGAACCTTAGTTCCTAACGCTAGGAGTTTTTTACTGTAAGCTAACATTTCCTACTATCTTGAATAGTAATACATTGATTTTTCACCTATTTGTGTATATATGTGTATCAGAGGCGTACACAAGGGGGTTCTGGTGGTCCGGACGCCCTCCCCCAAAGCCCTTGATTTTTTCCCGATTGATTATAATTCTAAATATTTAGTACGTAAAATTCAGTTAAGTATTTGTTATTAATGACTTTTTTTATTAATTAATGCTAATTATTTATTCAATAATTAGTTTTTACTGTGTTTTGTTCCCGAAAATCGACAAAATCAAAAGGAGCATGATACAAGAATGGTGAACTTTCGACCCCGGACCCCCCCCTTGAAAAATTCCTGTGTGCCCTACTGGTATATATATATATACATATAATTAAATATATATAAATCAATCGCAACTTAATAATCAATTAAAAAATTGAAATTATATGAATTTTATAATACTAAATACTATTTCAAAATATCAATGGCGAATATAGAAGATAAAATTCTAACGCTTTCAAACTGAATTATAAAATAAAAAAAATATAAAATATCCAAGTGCAACCTCGGACATAGGACCGATAAGTGGGGTTAAACTGGTTTGATGGTGCCAACATTCCCCCTATTGCAATTTGGTAAATTAATCGAAAAATATCCAGTTCTCACAAATTTAAAAATTAAAAAGTTAAAATTAAACCATTGAACTTGAAAAAATAATCTTTTCGCCATCGTATTCTTAAAGATATTATAATATTAAAATATTAAAATTCTAAAACAATTTAGTGAATAATATAAGTGAACCATCGAACACCAAAGATTATACGCCCATCTTTAAAATAGTTTTATAGGTAGAAAAAATTTCTAAAATCCGAAAGTTCAAATTAAAAAATACATAAAATCCGAAAGTTCAAATTAAAAACCCAGTATGTACACAAAAGAATAGCGTGAATCATTAAAAACTCACCAAAGAGCATCCTATCAATAATTCAATCCACAATTTTTGTGAACGATTTCTCATATTTAAAACATCAATTACCACTCCTATATGTTGCTCATAACTCCCACAAATGCCATAGGGGCTGCGGTAGCCCAGTGGTTAAGGTATCCAACCATGGCAGGCATGTCATGAGTTCGATCCCAGTACCACCAAAGGCCCGCCGTGTAGGGCAGCGATGCACGTTAAATCTGTCGAGAGCTGAAACGTCCTCCCGTTGTTGGTGTGGTGTAGTAGTTAGGAGAGGGGGGTGCCAGCTCAGGTGTCGTCCACGTCACTTGACCATGGTTCAAAATTACGTGGTCCGTCGCCAAAAGCCCTCGTGTAGCTGAACAGTGCGACGTTAATATTAACTCACTCACTCACCCACAAATGTCATGCCAATCCAAATACTTCTTAATCTCACATTAGAGTTTAACTATTTGATATTAGATGCAAATCAGATTGCATGCAATAAATTTTCTTGATTGGTCATAAACGTTTGAATGATCATAAATAATTTTAATGTGTAGTCGTGTAAATATTGGTCTATGTGCGTATTAAAATGTATTCTGTGTGTGGAATGCACAAACTCTTGACAGCTGGACCACTAACAAGCTGACTTTGTGAACACATTGTTGTATGGTGGTTTTGTGCATTATGAATTTAAAAATATTTTTGATCTATATATTTTGTCAAGAAGTTGATGGGATAATCACTCTGTATGCAACAAAATATAAATTTCTGGATATTCTTGAATTTATTAATAATTTACGTAGTTAAATTATTATTTCTCATCAAAAAAAATAATAATTATATTTCTAAATATTGATATAAAGAGTGTTTTTTTTCCAGGTATAGAAGTTTAAGTTGGCATTACTTTCCAAGATGGCGACCGATTTAACAGCTGTCAAGTGATTTAGTCTCAGTTTGGTTTTGCAATTCATCAAAAAGATCATCAAGCAAGGCGTAGATTCGTCGAATGGGCCCAAAACGAGATTGTCGTTGTTCCCGATTTTCAGAAGCGAATTTTGTTTATCGATGAAGCGCACTTCTGGTTGAATGGCTACGTCAACAAACAAAACTGCAGCATTTGGAGAGAAACTAATCCACAAGTGTATGTCGAAACACCGTTACATCTAGAAAAACTGACTGTTTGGTGCGCTTTATGGGCTGATGGAATCCTTCTTCAAAAACGATGAAGGCCACAACGTTACAGTCAATGGTGGTCGGTATAGAGCCATGATTACTAACTTTTTTGTTCCTGAATTGAACAATCATGATGTCCAGGAGCTGTGGTTCCAACAAGACGGCGCAACATGTCACACAGCTCGTGCCACAATCGATTTATTGAAAGACACGTTTGGTGACCACCTAATTTCACGTTTTGGACCTGGGAATTGGCCTCTAAGATCTTGTGATTTAACACCGCTAGACTTTTTCTGTGGGGCTATGTAAAGTCATTGATCTATGCGGATAAGCCACAAACGCTTGACCATTTGGAAGACAACATTCACCGTGTTATTGCCGATATACGGCCACAAATGTTTGAAAAAGTCATCGAAAACTGGACGTCCAGATTGGACTACATCCGAGACAGCCGTGGCAGTCATATGCCAGAAATCATATTTAAAATGTAATGCCACAAGTTTATCTTTCGAATAAAAAATTTCATGTCAATCGAATAATACATCGTTTTTTTATTGTAATTTAAAGTTCTATACCTCTAAAAAAACACCCTTTATGTAGACAACTATTTGTGACAAATCTATACGGAACTTTATCACTAACCTTCTGAGTCGTCCTTTTTAGGGAAATTTAATTCCCTACCTATTTCCAATCAACCCCAAAAAGCGGACGGGATTCCTTGTTATGCAGATTAGATTAAGTATTTAAGTCAAACGGAATAGTAAAGTTAGAGCAGTAGGAGATAGAGATTGAAGCAGAAAGTTATATTGAAGTTAGATTGAAGATTTCTTGTTGGATGATTTAATCTCAGATAAAAGCTGAGCTGAGCTGAATTGAAGTGTGGTAAATATTAGTCTTATTATTGCGAATGAAATTAAAATAAAATGTTCAATAAGAACATAGAATATAATTCTGGGATCTCTTATCGTGGCAATCTCTGCGTGATCGTTATTTAATTGTTAATTAATTGGATCATTAATTAAGTTAATTTAAAGGGTATTACCTTTAAAACCTTATAATACTAGTTAGATATATTTGTTAATAAGTCTTTGATTCTATTTGGATAAGATAACCAAATAAAGAAAGTTGTTTATAAAAATGGCTACTGGTTCTTATCTGAATCCTATTTATTCTCGTTCTCAAAGTGAGGTCCAAGGAGACCTTCACATATTGAAGTTCGGTATCTTTAAGACTTTGAAGTGAAATACTTCCTTTTTTATCATAGATATTGTTGTATAATTTGTTGACAATAATATTTAAATCTAAATCTAAAAATTCAACTTTGTTCGAGTTAAAATTTGGCTGTATTAATTTTAGGTATTCCGAATAAAAATTAATGCTAGGTTTAAATTCCCCGTCGCAACCTATAACAATTAAATCATTTATGTATCTTAATAAGAGGCAAGATGGTTCATATTTTTGATTTGATCCATAGTGGTGTAAATTCAGGCTAGCTAGACTATTACTGGCTGGGCCACCCTAAAACAATCCCTTGATTTGTTTGTAAAGTTTGTTATTAAAAATAATGAAGTTCTCCTGTATTACAAAACGAATTATTGTATTGAACTTTTCAAAACTAATGTAATCATTCAAACTATATTCTTCATGTGCATCTGAAAGTACCTGAATTATATCTTCTATTTTGATGGAATTAAATAAATCTACGAAATCTCGAATTCATGCACAGAAAATACCTCTTATTGATCAACCTTCTTTATTACATCATCATGGCTGTTTTTTATAATAGAGGTATATATATATATGTATATTACATTAGAAATCAGAAAAGAAACAAATTATTTTGCATCTTATATGGAAATACGCATAATTACGTATGTTTCAAATACGCAATTCAGCCGTAAAAATGAAGAATAGTAGGTAGTTTTTTGTCTCTTTTTCAATTTGATTATAAAATTCAAGCAAGCCAGAATAGAATTTAGAAGAGGATGACAAGCGAAGAAATATATATTAAATTTTGTAATCTGAATCAAGCAATTTGAAAAAAATTAAAAAAACATATATTTTTATAATTTGGTAATAATAAGCATCGAATTTTAGCTATTAATTTTTATAATCTATAAAAATCTAAAATCTTTTATATCTATATTTAAATCTGCATCTCAAATTTTGTATTAAATTTACAGGATTTTTAAGAAATTAAGAAAAAACTATTTCCTAGGAAAAATGCATTGGTTTTCATATTTATATAAAGAAATTCTTTTGTATAAGCGTACAACATTTCCATCATCAACATCTTCCTTTTAATAATGTAACTTGATTAACCATTCCTAATATATTACACATAATCTAATACTCTTACATTCGACACATGTATAGAATAAAAAAAAATTGGGGTCAAAAATTTATAAAAAAAATTCTATACATGTTCTCTTTCCTCCCAAGTGACAATTATTGAATATTATTAATTTTTTAATAATTTATGCTGTATTGTAACATTTTTAAAATTTTAATTACGCGTTTCAGAAAAACGGACTCAATATTAAATCTATGATCTTCATAAATTTTACAATTAGTTTTTTTACCAAAATTAACCTTAAAATGTTTCTAACATATAAAATATTATTTTAAAATTCCCTTAAGAATAAAATCTGAAAATATTATTCAAATCCCTTATTTAAGAGTCTTTGAGCCTTTCAAATATTCCTTAGATACATTCCGGATATCTATGGATTGAAATAAATTTATGTAATTTGAAAATGTTGAAATGAAAAATGTGGTAATAAATTTTATATAAAAAATACAAAATGTTTTCTTAAAAAAAATAGGAACGAATCTTCCTCTCTCGAGCTTTTAAGAATACAGATTGTAAATATGAGTGTAACACGCCAAAAAGATTTCAAGTAAAGCTTGTTATTGGTATATATTCTTGCTTAGTTCAAAGAATTACCGTAAGATACGGCGCATAACGCACAAATTAAACACAAGAAATTAAAATCAAAATTTTCGGGTGCGTGTTGTGTGGCGCATATAAAAACTGTTAACCTTAAAAAGTGATGAAATGAAGTCAAACAAGTAATATAAAAAATTAAGTCACAATTCCTACTTAGATCAACAAAGAAAAATTTTAAATTAGTTATTTTTTATTAAATAGTTACAATTAGTATAAATTTGTATATACATATGACAGAATCACAAGATTAAGTGGTAATTAATTTTTATTCATTATCATTAAAGTATCGTATTATCATCCAAAACAATCATGTATATAAAATTTCAATTCAAATAAATGTTTTAAAACGTGAAAAAACCTTCTCAAGTTTTTGACACAATTTGCTGAAATGGTCTTTAAGTCGCCAAAAATTATGCCAACGTGACTGAATTTGTAATTCTTTAAATAATTAGTTTTAATCAATTAAGTTTTATTAATTATAATAAAGTTATTGTATTGTCATCAAAATAATCATGTATATAAAATTTTCAGCTCAATTGAGCGCTTTAAAAAGTATTTTATTAACTATTGAAAATTCCATCAAGATAAATAAATAAATAG